>BPLS01000674.1:412295-425654 GCA_019656275.1 Rhododendron kiyosumense
ATGATACTACATGTGAGGCTTGATTTAGTCAAATCTCTCTCTCTCTCTCTCTCTCTCTCTCTCTCTCTCTCTCTCTCTCTCATGAATTAGAGAGTCAACTAATGAAGGAAGTTCTAGGGATAACATAACATGGAAGGTTACCTTATTTTATGTAATTATTCAATAGTAAGCTGGAATGGACTGGTTAGAAGATTATAACAGTAATAGACAATTAAGCAAAATGACCAAAATGATCATTACTTACCCTTGGAATTGCAAATCTGAAGATACAATAACCGCGCGCTAAAAAGTCTTTTTTTTATAATTCGCGTCTAGATCAACTAACTTGCACCGTTGAGTGAGACTATATTTTCATATTGGATTCCCGAAGAAAATTAATACTTAGTTGCAAATAAAATATAAAATGAATCGTCTTCAGATGATGATTTCCTATGTCAATTAATGAATGTTTCGATCTGCAAATTCGAAGAACTGAAAAGGAAATGGGGACTAATTTAACCGAGTATAATAAATTAATTACGGCGTATTTTAGTTTGTTTAATCCATCATATATTTGCGATCATGACTCTGTCAAGGACATGGGGACTAATTTAACCCAAAGTCAAATACGTTGGAATGCCCTTTTCTTTCCGGTGATGCGTGGTGTCGTGGGCCCAGCTTGCACACCCCGAACTAATTCATATAGTCCCTCACACAGCTATTTTACATGCTTCACAGTACGAGGCCGAATTCAAAAAATAAGAAAGCCAAATAACATCTTATCAGAATTTAAATTTACTCCATCGGTCCATCCAAAGTGTTCAGTCACTAGAACTGATTTTCCAAACTGAAAGAAGATTGATAGCAACATGCATCCAAGTTGACATATTACCGCATGCGTTACTATCTTATACGTACATCCACAAAAGCACCAATAATACCCTTAACGAACTCGCGAGAAATATGGCTAGATGAACAAATACCGCAAATATGGTTACATCAACACTTGTATATATATATTTGACGCACCAACGCTCAATAATCACTACAATGTCCCATCACTAGGGTTTGGAGGTCCCGATCGACCACAACTACCACCACCCAGCGGAGCTACGGTGGCTAGGTACGGACCGGATCTAACTTAACTCATGTAATTCTGAAGGTGGAGTTTTCTGGTGGAGTGGGGCATCTTTGGCTTACCATTAAAGCGTCGCTGGACCCCCAATAGCAATCGAAAATTGGCTTATGACCTATTCCATTAATTCGTGACCTAAATATTTAGGACTGAAGGTACAGTGTCGTGGTCGTGACCTTTCTTCTCTCCCTTCAAAGGTAGGTTTTATGATTGGAGCAAAATTCAGAGTAATGAGTTACCATTTCTCTGTCTCAGGTCTATTTTTGAAGATGATG
Source organism: Rhododendron kiyosumense (assembly GCA_019656275.1). Taxonomy (NCBI): domain Eukaryota; kingdom Viridiplantae; phylum Streptophyta; class Magnoliopsida; order Ericales; family Ericaceae; genus Rhododendron; species Rhododendron kiyosumense. The sequence goes on from BPLS01000674.1 coordinate 413,685, forward strand.
GCCTTTGAAATGATTCCTTGAATAACATCATCTAGGTTTCTTCTAAGATCCTCAGTGTATGCATGCATTAAAATTAGGTCGTTGTATCCGTCACAAAGGGACTCTAATTGTGGATGAAAAAACTAGTACAAGAAACCTATTGCCGATCTCAATTTTAGTACTTCAACGACAAAGTCGATCATCCAGTGAAAAATGGTACTCCATATGTTGTTGCCAATGGTACAAGAAACCTATTGCCAATATCATTTTTAGTAATTCAATGACAAAGTCATCCCGCGAAAAGTGGTATGTTGTTGTCCGTATCATTTTTAGTACTTCAATGACAGAGTCATCCCACGAAAAATGGTAGCTTGTGCATTCATACAAAAAGATAACCTAAAGTATAATTGAATTTTACTTTTTTCTCAGAAGGTCGCATAGTGCACGATATTTAATACAACAAAGAATATATTCCATTCGGTAACATTTAAACAACATATCGTTTTTTATGAAGCGACAAATTCTCTTGACTCAAAACTTGCATCTCGTGACAGATTGCGACCTCCTTTTATAAATGTTGCATATTATAAAGAGAGTAACGGTGAAGTCACACCCAGTTATGTACACACTTGCTAGCGCATTCCCATACGGGGTGACCCCACCCTAGAGGAGTGTTTGTCTCTCTACAAAACTGAAATGAAAAATCATTTGCTTGATTCTGTGATTATTATCATCTGAAAACACGGTTTTATGTGAAATGACCGAAGAAAACTATGACCAAGCACAAATGTTTGGCACGTAGAAGTAGGACCAATGCATGGAGCACACGCCCACATACTGTTGAGAACTCTTAACTAGCACATGCATTTCTAAGATCCATACACTTGGTGAGGAGCCCGACAAAACTGTAGAGCAACTACCGCTCTACAGCGGCATTCTGTGATTATTATCATCTGAAAACACAGTTTTATGTGAAATGGCCGAAGAAAACTATGAGAAGCACAAATGTTTGGCACTTAGAAGTAGGACCAATGCATGGAGCACACGCCCACATACTGTTGAGAACTCTTAACCAGCACACGCGTTTCTAAGATCCATACACTTGGTGAGGAGCCCGACAAAACTGTAGGGCAACTACCGCTCTACAGCGGCATTTAGTCGTGCTCTAGGAGCACCTAATAATAATTCTTGCAATACATGATTGAACTTTTTTTTTTTTTTTTTTATCATTACATGATTGGACTTGAGCACCTAAAATATTCGTGACTGGGCCCAAATGTAATCAAGGTGGATAGCTGGGCCCACTATACACAAGCAGAATTGTACCCAAGTAGGATAGGATTATCCGTAATTTCTGTGGGCCTCACAAAAATCCATCGGCCCATTCTGTTTGTATGATTGTCCATTGTCCTCGCATTATTCCCAACATCGCATGTGCTCTGACCAAAAACTTCGCACGTGACTATGGTTTGAGAGATCCTGAATTACCACAAAAAGGTAACAGAGAGGTTTAAAGTAGATCACGAAGACACAGTTTCATTTATGATCTATCATGGGATTTGGGTATTAGCTTTGGAAATTATATTGAACTTATTTTGCATTTCTCTCTGTTTTGGGAGAATATATTTGAACTTATTTTTCCTTTTACTTAGGATAGAAAAATGTTCTATGAAATGTGACCAAGGAAGAATTCAGTTCCTCTCTCTCTCTCTTCGTTGTCCCGGTTTTCTGTCCCATCGCCCTTACAAAGCCACGTGTCCATAAAAGTGCTTTGATAAGCAACCAATATTCAAGTGCAAATTTGTTCACATATACTATTGTTCAACGGAAGCAAGCATTTCTACTTAGCCAAAACACAAGTTCTACAAACAGTGCCTATGCACCTCTTTATATCACATGCCAAGCATGAACAACCTACTCCTAAGTCCTAACTCAAAAAAAGGAAAAAGAAAAACCAAGCCGCTCAAGCTGAACTTGCAAACTATTCGATTATATCGCGTTTGTTTTCAGACCAAGCTCAAATCACTACTATTTGGCTTGAGTCGGGTCAGTTATAAGTAACCCTTTCGAATCACAACTACAAGAGCCCTCATCCTCTTCGAATGATAAGTTTTCATTTCAGGCAATTCCAAACTCTTCCAAATTTAGCACATTTTCCAAATGGGGATGAGACTTGCACATTTTCACCAAAACCAAGGTAACAAGTCATAATAGTACACAGCGAAGAGGTACAGAATTGAAGCAGAAAATTCCAGATCAAAAGGAAAAAAAAAGGAGAGCAGAAAATGCAAATGAATCATCAGCAATAGAGATGTAACGAAGAAGAAAACGTTTACCACAAAAAAAAAAAAAACGAAGAAAACTCACAAATTCCCGTTACCTTATCGTTACAATGGAACCCAAATGCATTGAAGATTAATATTATGCTGTGATGTGGTATGTTCATGCCCTCAAAGAGCGATGGAAGGTATAACTACTGTGCGACAACGGTACATATTGAAAACAACCATGTACATTGGGGGTAAAGAGTGGGAAGAGAAAGTAAGAGGGGATATATCCTGGCCATCTTTGTGTCACAGATGCTCCCTAAACCGAAATTATACTTCACGTTGCGAGTAATACCAGTGGCCACTACCTAAAGCAGACCAGCACAAGTTTTGTTTGATCGGGACCATGGAAGATCTATAATGGCTGTATTAGCCCTCGAATCTTGAGCAGGGATGAACACATGGAGGATTAGCAGTTGAAAGACGAATGCATATACAGAGTAAAGTGCACGCTCTCAGTGTAGACGCAGAAGGCCTTGTAAACGTAAATTACATAATTATGTCGATGACAATGGAAAAATTCTCGTACGTATTCCATGAATTCTTGCTTATAAGAGCAAAAAATGCAGATTTAGTTCTCTACTTCTCAGAACCAGGTCAATGACAATCAGGTAAAGGATGTCGAATTGCAAAAGTCTTATAGCCCTCAAAAAAAATCCTGCTCTTGAGTACCATTTGCTCTTTCCCAATATTTAACATCTGTGCCTATATTACCATATCATTTCTTAATAACTACATAAAAACCATCACCAAAAACCAATCAAGTCCAAGAGGACTTTGGATGCGTTCCGTTAATGACCCTTTTATTTACTTCCTAGCCAAGGCTGCTTCCCTGTTTTCCTTATACTATGAACACAACTTAAGCATTGAATATGCTACAATTTTACAAATGCTCGGAACCTAATTTACGGAAGACAAAGGCATGGCCTAGTTAGAGCCTTATCACTAGGAATCACAGCATTACATTCCCCTATCCAACACCAATTCAATCGTGCAAAAGAAGCAAGTGTACTTCTGAGATCTCCATTTTGCCGGAGAAGTCAAAAAAGCACAAAACCAAACCAATTCAAGTGCGCAAAAGAAGCAAGTATACTTCTGAGATCTCCATTTGGCCGGAGAAGTCAAAAAAGAACAAACCAGACCAATTCAAGTGCGCAAAAGAAGCAAGTGTACTTCTGAGATCTCCATTTGGCCGGAGAAGTCAAAAAAGAACAAACCACACCAATACAAGTGCGCAAAAGAAGCAAGTTTACTTCTGAGATCTCCATTTCTCCGGAGAAGTCAAAAAAGCACAAACCGTTTGAAAAGTTGTGCAAAATGTGATTAAGCCTACAGCTAGGCCAACCACTTGAAATGAGAAAGGAAGCCAAATTGATTTAGGCTTTCAATCTTGGTCGAGGACTCGAGGTTCTCAAAACTGTTCTGTTCCTGTAGAAATTCTAGTCTGAGCTACATCAAATAATACTCCATAACATTAAAAGAAAGGCGCAAATAAAGAAAGAAGAGAAAGCAAGTGAAGATGCAAACAGTCAAAAAGATCTGAAAAAGGTTCACGTGATGAGTTATACATTCCCACTAAGACAACTGACAATGCCACCACCTTGCTAATAGTAAAAGGCTTTCAAGCATGTGATGGCTCTGATCATCCATTCCCACGTTACAACTTTACAGGACAATGATTAACAAACACTACTCCAATGAACAATAGGGCAGCACTCCAACGCGTGCATATGTACCTGTGTTCCAGAATCCTAAGAAAATCACACTCACCAGCCTCCGGAATCCTTCACAAATTCCAAAAAGGAAAAGAAAAAACATAAGACCCAATTCATGTAACTATCTTGGAGTGATTATTCAGTGATCTTGGGTCACCACATGCCGTATGATACACTCATACCTTATCTACCACCCTTTCATTTCCATGACGTCTATAACACTTATATTGCACCACACATACACATAAATATGTGGTGAATAAGAGGGTTGGGCAACATGACGATGTCCCAAAACTACCAAATAATTTTTCAATAGTCAACGTTACCACTACTACTTTTTCCTACCAATCAGACGGTGTAGGGTACAGAACAAGAACACGAAGGGCACCTGATCAGACCGTTCACGTTACACGCCGTGCACGTCCTGAACCCTCCCTTCTCCAAATAGTAGCACTTGTGGCTCCCGCTGCACTCGTCGCAGAGGATAAATCTGTAACCGCCGCACAGCTCGCAGGCGCCGTGCTCCGCCGCCGCCGCCGGCAGCCCCCTGACGAGCTTCTTCAGCTCGCCGGACTCGTGCATCCGCCTGACCTCCTCCGCGCCGCCGACATACCTCCCGCCGATGAAAACCCTAGGCAAACTCACCCTCCCCTTGTTGTAACTTCCGAAAATGCCCCGCAGCTCGTCGACAAACTTCGAGTCCATGGAGACGTCGCGCTCGTCGATCGAGACCTTGAACCCGCGCAGGATCGATCGGACGGCGCGGCAGTCCTCGAAGGTGGAGCGGACCACGTGGAGGCTCGTGTGGTAGACGATTATAAGGTGTTCGGCGCCCGGGAAGGAGATGGACGGGTGAGATTGGGTTTGGGTGGGCAGGCGAGTGGACCAGGTGCGGAGGAGCGAGTCAACGAGGCGGACCCGGCGGAAGACAGAGGATACGCGGGGTGAGTCGGGGAGGTGGGGGGGTTGTTGGGGGGAGTCGAAGTCGTCTGAGCAGAGGTGTTGGATGTCTTTGAATGAGGAGCAGGAGAAGTTTTTTGAACGTGCGGTGCGGATGCGGACGGTGGGGTTTTCGCGCGGTAGCCACATGAGGAGAGAGAGAGAGAGAGAGAGAGAGAGGGTGGTAAGTGTTGGGTTTTGAGTGAAAAAGGTGAAGCGGTGGGTGGGTGGGAGGAAGGAGGAGGAGTGAAGGCGGTGAGGAGGTGGGTTTGGTTAGTTTTATACAGTAGGATGCGGAGAAGACTTGAAGAGGAAACAAATTTGGAGGAGAAATGGACCGGGAATAGGGGGGGACCAAATGTGTAAACAGTCTTGGTAAACAGTCTTCTCAAAAAAAAATTAGATCCAACAAAATAACAATAATATTAACACGACGCTCATTCACACATCCATTTATACACACATACTCATAATAATGGGAGGCCCACATACACTGGATGTATAGTGTGTGCGGACTCCGCCCTTATTGTGAGTGTAGATGTGTGATTAGGTGTGTGAATAGGTGTGGTAGTAGAAGGACTTAAAAATAAATACTCCAATAATTTAGAAAGTGATTCAGTTTTAGACACAGTTCCCACTCAGAAAAAATTACTAAAAATTTAACGTATTTTATCAATTGATTTTCGCTAACAAAATTTTATTTACAAACTCAACAACTTTTTTACCTACATATCCAGCAAAAAAAAATTTCCTACCGGAAATAATTTGACATTTCTCAATAACTTATTCATTACTGGAAACACCTAACAACTTTTCAACCACAAATAAAAATTTAGAAATTTTTTTATACCGAAAACACCCTCTTAGAGCATTTACAGTGGAATAACCAAAACCATAAGAGCATCCGCAATGTAATAATCATAAATGAATAATTAAAACTTGCCACGTTAGCTTTTAATTATTCATTTAGAGGGTTGCTAAAGTTAGCAATGAGAAGTCTCACATTGTTCATTTTGTACCCATAATCAAAATCAATGGGTCCACCACCAACTCTTCCTTCCCTCCAAACTTTTACCCTTCATTTCATCCCAAAAAAAAATTCCCGCCGGTTCCCTCCAATTATTTCTCGTCCCCTCCAATTCTTTCATGCCTACTGTCATTCTTGCCTATATATTCTTCTTTCTTCCTTCAATGGAAAATCACTATTCTCAATCATCTCAAACTATGGAATCAGAATAATATCAAAAAAAAAAAAACTATGAAATCAGAATCACAATTGTGATAATAATTTGAATAGTTTTTTTTTTGAAAAAAAAGAGTTTAGTGAAAAATATTAGTTTTTTTTCAAAAAGAAAACATTTTTTTTTTGTAAAAACAGTTTTTAAAACTATTTTTTTTAAAAATTTCTAAAAAAAATTGTTTTTAAAAGTTATTTTTTGAAAACATTGTTGAGAGAGAGAATGTTTTGTATAATGATGGGTATATTTGATTGAGAAAATGTGGGGATCATTAGATTTGATTATTGGCAAAAAGTTGTTAATTTTGATTATTCAAAGGCCAAAATTTGATGAGTTGCTAAGAGATTGCTAAGTTTGATTATTACAATATGAGCACTTTTTTGAACAAATATTGCTAACTTTAGCAATCTCTTAGTTTTGATTATTACATTGCGGATGCTCTAAGATTGCTAAAGTTAGCAATATTCCCTCAAAAAAGTGCTCATAGTGGTATTACCAAATTTAACTTCTTAACAACTCATCAAATTTTAGTCATTGAATAATCAAAACTAGTAATATTTTGCCAATAATCAAAACCTTCCCTTTATCTCTCAACAATATTTCTTTAAAAAAAAAGAGTAAATTACACTAAACCCCCCTCAACTTACCCGTTTTTTTACTTAACCCCCTCAAACTATAAAACCCAACATTATGGATCTTCTAACTATCTATAATGGACACTTAACACTGTTATGTTAACTCTCCATCCATATCAAACGGAAAAGGTTTTTTTTTGACAAACGGCGGCGCCGTTTACTTTAAAAAAAATTCAAACTATCAACTTGTAATCCTATGGAGCAGAGAAACGTGATTATGAGAGCTTTAAAAACAAATTTTGATTATGTCTCTTTAGAATAATATGATCAAAATAAAAAGATCTTCACATCCATTCAAACGGATTAAAAATTGGAGCACTTAATTTTTTGAGACCATTTATATATTAAAAAATATAGTTAAAAAATTAAATGCTCCAATTTTTAATCCGTTTGAACTGGTGTGAAGATCATATTATTTTGATCATATTATTCTAAAGAGACATAATCAAATTTTGTCTTTAAAACTCTCATAATCACGTTTCTGCTCCATAGGATTACAAATTGATAGTTTAAATTTTTTTTTAAAGTAAACAGCGCGGCTTGGAGCCGCTTGGAGCCTGGGCAAGGGCTACTGTGCCCATGCGGGCAACAGAGCCCCCGGGTCCCAATTAATAAGCCAATAAGTCAATTTTTTCGTCTTTATTCAAAAAAAATTTGATTTTATTCATAATTTTTTACTTTTTAGAATTCTCTCGTCATGACGATACAATAATCTCCCAAAAATTAACGACAAACTAACAAATACGAAAAAAAATTTGAATAAAGACAAAAAAAAGCCACTTGACTTAAGCTGAACGGAGCCTCAATAGATCTATATATACACGTATATATGTATCTTATACCGTATAAATGCCTATTTCCGGTTGTCAATGCTATTTTTGTCAAAAAAAAACCTTTTTCCATTTGATATGGATGGAGAGTTAACAGAACAGTGTTAAGTGTCCATTATGGATAGTTAGAGGGTCCATAATGTTGAGTTTTATTGTTTGAGGGGGTTAAGTAAAAAAGCGGGTAAGTTGAGGGGGGCTTAGTGTAATTTACTCAAAAAAAAAACATTTTTAAAAGAGGTTTCTTTATTTTACTGTTATTTAAAACAAAAAACTTTTTTTTTAACTTTTTCGGAAAAGTGTTTTTTCAAAATAAAATTCTTCAAAAAAGTATTTTCTATTTCTAATGACCTGTTTTTATTAGTTTGAAAATCTTTTTACATGTTAAAAATGTGATGTGACAAATTTTGATTATTCAATGTTGATTATGCCGCTATAGACATTTGCATTGCTAATATTAACAATCATTTAAATAATTAATTAAAAGATATGATAATTTTTTATTATTCAATTTTAATTTCACGGTGTATTTTATCATACGGATTTCAGGTGGTATATATCAATGCTTCAACCACAACCTAACCGTTGAAAAAGTTGATTTACCCAGAGCGTAGGGCTAAGTCGTTGTCAGCATAAATACCGGAAAGTCCGGGATCGTCTCCACAGAGATGATTCCTTATTGCTTGCCAGGATTTTTAGTGAAAGGATTGTGGCGTTTAGACGGCCAACTTTTGGTTTTGCTTTAAGGTGGAAATTGCTCAAATGAAAAAGACTAGAAAAGCGTTTTTACCAAATTAAGACAAGCGGCAAGGCGTTGGAATGACTAACATCCGGGACTTAAGTTATCTAAACTTTCTCAAGGGAAACTCGGTTGAATCGCACGGCTTAGGCTATCAACCGGAAAATTTAGCGGTGAAACCAATAAAGACTAGAAGTGTGACATGGAAAATGAGTGAGCTCTTTAATTCTTTTGGTAAACACAAACCGAGACATCGCTCACGGAACCATGTGAGCGAGCACGTGATCACCGGAGATTAACATCGGTTAGTTTTGTTACATAAAGGCCGAACAATGCTCATTTTCCTTATCAAACTTTAAGTCGAGAATTGAGGAAGACAAGATAAACGTAAATCTCGGAGCGTTAATCACCCCGAAGTCAAGCCTAATCGACTAATCACGCATATTTGAAAGGCTAGAGGATATGCTAAAATTAACAAACATTTTTAACCGATATAAATGAAAATAAACTTGATATTAATGAAGATCAAAACCACACGAACAACTTTAATAAACAAGAAAACAAAGAACACGAAGAACTTACTTGAGTTTAATGGAAATTACATTTGAAAATCTTAGGAAGACATTAATGGAGAAAAACCTAAGTAATAAGCTAGATACAAAAGAGGGAGAGAGGTGGCCCTATATATACACAAAAGACTTTCTCTCTCCTCAAAAGTCAAAAAACCCCCAAAAAGTAGCCTATAAAAAGAAAATTTTCATAAGTGAAAAGTCTGAAAAAGTAAGAAAAATATCTTCCCGGACAAGATGCTTAATTGTTATTGATAACATTACTAAAATGGTCACCCAAGAAGAAACATTATCGATAACATGAACAAAATGTTATCGCTCTCCTTACCTCTGGACAAATTCTGGCCAAAAATAGTGCAAGGGTATTGATAACTTAACTAATGTAATCGATAACATTAGAACTATTGGTAAGCTTGAGGGAACGGAAGGAAAATGTAATCGATAACATTTCTTAAGTTATCGATAACTTCCTGCAGAAATTGTGGAACCAACCTTCTGGATTGCTATGAACTCCTTGCCACCTCTTGGACTTCATCCAACACTTCGTCTTGTGGCTTTTAGAACTTGGCGGGGAATACTCTCCATGACCTTGAGTGCTCTGTCGATCTTGATGATCATCCTTGAGCATTTGGCTTGCTTGGCATACTTTGGCTCAATTCTAGCCAACTTGACCACTAAGGGACTCAAGGTGCTTCCCATTTTTGACGTCAAAAACCGTCCATCGTTGAAATGCATGCCGGCAGACCTTGAGGTCTTGGATAGGTTCCGGAGTATCCATTGGCATACAAAACCGCCTTATTAGCAAAAATGACCTGAAACACTCGACAAAACACCTTACATGCAACATTTGAAATTAGTGATCAAAAAGACATAGAAACGTCACACTTAGGAGGATTTAAGCACCCAAGCATGTGCAATCTTGGGCGCTTATCAATCAAGGTAAATTTCAAGGTGTATTTCATGTTTCATGCTGTATTTATCAAGCAGATTAATTTTGCGGTGTATTTTTTCAAGCGGTTTTCATGGTGTATTTATCAAGTAGATTTTATGGTGTATTTCGTAGGTAGATGATCGGTTTGAATATTATCTATGTTCCGAAATATTTTTTATGGTAATCATGAAAAACATAGTCAATTCCACCATGTTACAAAAAATTTCATGATAATACATGGTAGACAGAGAACAATAAATATGGTTATCGAATTTAAATAAATAAATCGGATGGATTTGGTTATTATGAATTTTTAAAATTTTGAAATCCTTTTTAAATTAGGAAATTGTTGAATGACTTGAAACCCACTAAATTAGGAAATGATTAAATCCCACTAATATAGGAAATAAATACACACACATATGGATATTTTATTAAAAGGATAAGATAGGTAATTCACCTGCTCAAAAGGATGAAAATATAACTGTTTAAAATATCCCGAATGATTACTTACGTTAGATGAGTTTTGATGATGGATATTTAAATCTCCCTTTAATTAATCCACTAAAATATCCAAAGATTGGGGGTCCAGTTCACATTCAGTTTTTTTAATGGTCCAATCCGGTTCAGTTTTGGACCGTTGTGGACCCCTCCCGGGCCTACAACAATAATCGGAATCGTTCATTTTGTAGAACTCGTCGAATATGTAATCCACGCCAAAAATTAGCTTGATCGAACATCAATAGGTTTATGGACAAAACAGATTTGTACATGAAAAAAATGGGCAATTATTAATTTCAATTTAATTTTTGTCATCGCTTTTTTCTTGTACAAATCTGTTTTGTCCATGAACCTATTGATGTTTGATCAAGCTAATTTTTGACGTGGATGACATATTCAACGAACTCTACAAAATGAACGATTCCGATCATTGTTGTAGGCCCGGGAGGGGCCCACAACTGTCCAAAACTGGACCGGGCTGGACCACTAAAAAACTGGATGTGAACTGAACCCAAAGATTGGAACCAAACAAAGCCGCTTGTTTGAGACTTTGCGCTTTCTTCCTTGCACCATAATTGTGATCTCTGAATTTCTATTCGGGGACTAGAATTCCTCCTAATTCGCCTCAACTCCTCGGTACGTTTCGCAGTAAAGCACAACAAATGGAGAAGGTCGAGACAAACGGCGATGATATCACCGTAAACATCAAGTTCGGCGGACGATCCATACCCGTCTCTCTCTCTTCCGATTCCACCGTCAGGGACCTCAAATCTCTCCTCCAGCCCCTCACCAACGTCCTCCCTCGAGGTCAAAAACTCATATTTAAAGGTAATAATAATCAATCCACTATTGCTCTCTCTATCTCTCTCGAACCCTAACCCTAACAAAAGATACTACTGTAGTAGTTCTTTTTTGATAACGGTGTCCGAGCCAGCTTGTACGCACTTTGATTAATTCCGCGGCCTTGAAATTAACTACCAGACAAAAGCCTCCTGTGGCCAAAGGTTTGGAATGTTGGGTCTCGGTGAAATTTGAACATGTGACCTTATGGAAGACGAGCACTTAGTTGTTTTACTACTGTCGTAATTTTTTCGATTTATTTTGATTTTGTGTTGTGGTGTATATGAGAAGGGAAAGTTCTGGTCGATGAATCGACGTTGAAGTCCTCGGGGGTGTCGAATGGGGCTAAAATCATGCTCATGGCTTCTCAAGGCTTGCACCAAGGGGTACTTTCTACTCTCTCTCCTGAATAGTGTGTTTGCATATATGTATTTATGAATATTTTTTCCCTGCATGCTTCGAGATTGAAATTCAAGGAGTAAAAATTTAGGCTCCGTTTGGATAGGTGTTCTGATTTAAATGAACTGATTGGATATCATTGTTCTACAATAGTGGTTCGAAATTTCGATTGATAGCCTACGTATGGGTTTCGACATTGAGTTTGTGAGCTTCATTGTGATGCAGCTGAAATACCAATTGATCAGGAGTTATTTGGAATCCCTTACCTTAATAAGGGATCCCAACTGAAATACCAATTGATCAGGAGTTATTTGGAATCCCTTACCTTAAT
>BPLS01000674.1:425664-483982 GCA_019656275.1 Rhododendron kiyosumense
AAGGGATCCCAACAAAATATATCTCTTCTTTCTCTAATCCATTTCCCACTCTAGTCTCACTAGCCACTTATAGCTCCAATCCATTTCCCACTCTAGTCTTACAATCCACTTATAGCTACATCTCCTATATTTGCGTTGCAATTGAAGATGGGACTCCCTTCTTTGAAACCCTCATCTATCCAAACGGAGCCTAAGGGTTTCTCGATCTCTTTGAAGTTGGTAATATGATGAATGTCTTCAAATACACCAATGGGTACTTCTCTTTCTGCAAATACATATAAACAGTAGTGAGGAGATGCTCTCGTTAACATGTATTTATGAATTTATTCGCATTGTGAAGTCGCTGATCATGATGAACAACTTCAAATAGGACGGTCCAATTAAGAAGGAAACACCGGCCTCATCAAATTTGAGGAGGAATGCCGATGGAAATCAAGTCAAGGAGAAGAGGGAAGTTACTGTTGAAAAGAGTCGGACTGCGCGTTGGAAAGCTACCAGTGTGATAGCATTGTCTCAATGCAACTTGAGGGTATACAATATTGGTCATGTCAATTGATAATTCCTTGGCTTTTGGTTTAAGTTCAGCTTCAACAAATGCAAATTCCGTGCAAAAGGAAAATACAAATCTTAACATTGTATACGTTTGCTTTATGATGATAGTTTATTCATGAGTCATCTGTGATCAAATGCGAAAATGAATATGAAATGATTTTCCACTTTCCATCCATTTTGTGAATAGTATGAGAAATACTGTATTAATATCCATCAGTATTTTGATTGGCATAATTACATCTGTTTGTCAAGTAATGGATGTGTCACATACTCGCAGGCTCGTAGCTCTTATTTACCATTAGAACTGCTATAAGTCCTTTCCTTTTGCTTATGAAGCATACGGTTTAAGGTTGGACCAGAAGAAGCTGTAGAAAGTTTGTGATATACTAGAACAATGGAATACCAGAACTCAGCGACTAACAGAATAAATATGCCATTCGTTTTTTGTTTCGGTAGACTGCTGTTAGCAAGTCATGATATCTTCTTGTTGCTAAGTGGAGTAGGAAAAATGAAAATTTTAAAATAATTGTCTTTCATGAATATTATGTTTATGTTTTTATTTTCGGGTTCTCTTATATAGTTTTATCGTTTTGATATCATCTTCCTGATATTGAGACAATTTCAAAGACAAAAAAAGTATGCAAGCTTCTATTTCATTGCCTATATCCATGGAATACTGGAAACAAATGTGGAAAAGAGTATTCCTCAATGTTGGGCGCAAGAAAGATCACCCTATTATTATTCTGATATTGAAGGCAATACCTGATGAAGTATGGAATTGTGGACCTTCTGCAAGAGTACTCGATCTCAGCCACAACTCTGTGGAAGATGTACCTGCTAAAATTGGCTGTTTGAGTTCTATTCAGGTCGCAAGATGCTTTATCACTTGTCTTGTTCAATCGAGCTACTTGACGTAATTTGCTCTAGAGATATTAACACATTTTTTGCTCTTTATTTTGTAGAAACTGCTCCTGAATGCAAATGAAATAAGGGACAATTCCATTAGCTGGGAAGGACTAACATCTCTGAAGTCTCTAACTAATTTGTCATTAAGCCAAAACTAGTATGTCATTGATGTTCTTGATGCTATTTGTTTTGTTCATTTTCATACACGTATCTGTTTTGGCATGATAACCTTTGCAGTTTGCATAGCATTGCCATAATAAAAACTTGTGTTTTGGTTTTATATGTGAAGAGTGAAATATATTTGATCTTGTCTAGCTTGCACAGGTAGCAATGGTCATTTGATGCCTCTTGCTCATGGAAAGTTTTTTCTTTTCTTTTTCTTTTTTGGGTGGGTGGGTATGCTTCCCTTCTTTGAGTGGGTGGTTACCAAGATCTGTCTATCTTTCACGCCTTGCATTTCATTATGTTGGTTATGTTATTTATGCAGTTTAACAACCTTGCCTTCTTCACTGGATGCTTTAGCTTGTCTGACGCAACTCGATATTGCAAACAATAAGCTGACATCTCTCCCAGATGAAATAGGACATCTGACTCAGCTTCAAGTGTTGAAGGCCAATAATAATAGGTACTTGTGCACTTAGAATGTAATTACAGAGTGTGGTACTATTTTGTTGCACTAATTGTAGGGCTGTTTTTCTTCTTCCGTGCTTTGTCTTTCTGTTCGCATAAATGACTTAAGCGCTAATGGTTTGACTGGTTAGTATGCTTTTACTTCCCATTTTTCTTGGCAAGGGGGCAGCAACCATTACATTGCTCAATAGTTTAAATTTTATTAGCATTTTACGTCTTATATATGGAAATCTTTTTATTCTACCTGATGCTGCAAAAAGCTAAGTGTGATGAACTTTTAGTCTATTTATACCCTTAGAAAATATACTTCAGAAAGTAGTTTGAGTTGGTGAAAAAATCTATGCATGATATCACATACTTCATGTTAGATGTATTCTAGACTGAACCGAGCACTCTCTCTCTACACAGGATATGCGCCATTCCCACTAGTATTGGGGAATGTACCTCACTTGTGGAGGTAAGATTGTAAATCTTTGGTCGTAGATCTTGCTCTTATGATTTTGCATCCCAGATTTGAGAACCTAAGCAGTTTTTAGCTCTGGTAATTGACAAGGTTTGGCGGCAGTGCAGGTTGACCTTTCAGCAAATCTACTGGTTGACTTGCCAGAGACATTTGGCAATTTGCATAACTTGAAGGTCCATATTCTTTACACTGCTGTTGTTTTTTGTTCTTATATTTGCTGTTTTTTCGCGTTGTTTACTTCCAAAGAAAAGGTGGGGAAAAGGCCTGGGGTATCTCTCCTTTTGGTGTTAGATAAAGCAAGTTGAAGACGTCAAATGTGCACGATAAATTAGTAACGCGATAGTGACCTGAGAGAATCTAAGTCCTTGTTTGTTTGATTGGACTAATGGGCCATAGTGTAGGATAAGGAACCCTAGGATTATAAGTGACAGAATGAAAGGATAAACACTTCCACACTCCCACGATGTCGTCTATCCCATGTTTCGGGGGATATCGTGTCTGACGGATCCTGGTAAAAAAAACCCCGTATCTGACGGATATTTAATTGTAGCTGCACATGACTCTAAGGAACAGCAACAGGGTATGTGTGGTCCCTTAAGATTTATAGAACAACAGGCTAACCACAAACTTGGCCTCTGCTTACTATTAAAAGTATTTGCTGTCATGTTCCCAATGGTGTGCAGGCTTTGCATCTAAGTAATAATGGACTCAAATCCCTCCCACCTACGCTTTTCAAAATGTGCATCCGCCTTTCAACCCTGGATCTGCATGGTTCAGAAATCACAATGGATCTTCTCCGCCAGGTATCACTTGCTTGTCCCCTCGTTCATCGAGTGTTCAATGGATATGGTATGTGTTGGTTGATGCAAATAACCAACAGAGCATATTTCTGACAGCTTGAAGGATGGGGAGATTTTGATAAGCGTCGTCGCTTAAAACTTCAGAAGCAACTGGATTTCAGAGCTGGGGGATCTGCTGAATTTGACGAGGGTGCTGATAAAAGCTTTTGAGAGCACAAAAGACGTGAAGATTTTCATTCTGCCATTCCTTAAAACATCAAAAGGTACTGAAATCCTAGAGTTGGAGGAATCTGCTGAGTTTGACAAGCATAGGGATTTGCTCTGAGCTAATGAACCAAGAAATTTTCATCAGGCTACCCAGAATTATCAATCAAATGTAACTGGTTCGCTGCACTGCAGAGCCCATATTGTAATCTCGAATTTATGATTTTACAAGTACCAGAGATATTGGATTTGTATTACTCAAATAACGAATGCTATTGCAAGGAATGATTTCCTTGATGGTTCCGTCCATTCAATTGTCAATTTTGTGAAATCCAGTGTGCAAGTTTAACAATGGTTTATCCCGAGAAAATATACCGGGGATAAAATGAAGGGTTAAACAACTGCCTTCTGTGGATCCACTCAATTTGTACTATTTGAAATGTCCACATTATGCGGCCTCAGTGCACCGTAATCAACTCAGACGAGCTGAAAATACACATGCCACAGACGGTTCTCTACAAGCCCGTCACAGGCGCTATTTCTGCCCCACATTATAGGGCAAAAAACAAACTGTAACTCTGCTACCATGAAATTAAGTCACTGACCAACCATTTGCAATTGTTGAAATACTGCTTTTCTGTTTCCTACGACAAAATCAAACTGAAGCTCTTCTGCCAGATCGTTTTCCGCATTTCAGAGCCACTGCAAGACACAAAGGTTATCCAACAGTTCCAATTATGATTAAACCTAGAGATCAGGCAAGAACCTAATACACCCAGCACGATATTCGACCCAGCCAACAAACATTACACAAAAAGAACAGGGATTCAATGTAACTTTCGAGTTATATATGTAATATGAAGCTGTAGCAGGAAACATCCATTTTATGTGCTCATCATAAACTGACCACCAGACTCGAAATACCCATATCAATAGAGAGTGATGACCTAAAGTTGCTTATCTAAAGCATCTTGGAACTATCCAAGAAAATCTACTGGAAGTAAATGGATACTTGAGGGATGTCGATATCATTATCATCGTCATCCTCACAAGCCACCACGACATCAAAGTGGCGACGATATGGCGGCAGCTCCAACTTGGCCACATCCCTAGCCAAATCCACCATCTTCTTGTCCATCCGCTCTTTGTGACGAGGGAACATGCTATTATAAAGCAAGCAGCTTCCACACGAAATACTATATGCATTCAGCCCCTTGTCTGAAAGCCACTTAAGAAGCTCCCTCAGAGTGGGATTGTCCTTGACAATCCACCTGTCCCACACAGTCCAGCTCATGTCTCTGTGGTTTACAACTTTAGGTGCGACTGGCTCCGCCATCGAAAAGAGAGGGAGAGCTAAGTTTGCAAATGTGTTGCGGTAGTCCTCCACTTTGTGCCCCCCATCTAGAACCTTGTACAGCTCGAGGCATACTAGACCTGTGGCCATTGCGGTGGAGGTTGCTATGGCGGGGATGATCCTTCCAGCAATGAATTTGGCCTTCAGCTTGTCCACTTCAGGAATACTGTAGTTTCTCGCCCTCATGTTAGCCAGACCAGCTATCATGTCCATGTGGTAATTTGTATCATCGTCCTGCACGTTTAGAGGAAAAACGTTAGGAACTGGAATCCCAGAATGAAATCGGAGAAATGGAGAATTACCACGAGACACTAGTACCAAGCGAGTTAAGCTTTGGAATGCAGCGAATTTGCAATCGAAGTCATTCCCAATTATTCCTATTTTGTTTCCTCAATGGTTTCACTACAAGTACAAGATTGGACAGATATAATGAACTAAAAACTAGAGTGGAGCTTTAGCTGAGACAATTTGAAAAAAAAAAAGGGTCCTAAGCTTCCAGAGATATGTTTTACACCAACAATTAGAAGGCTACCCCTACTCTAAACTAATGAAAACATGTTTAATCGAATGATTATCTCTAAAACCAAATATACTATCATATCGTAATTTGTAGAAGGCTACCCCAAATTTAGGGCATTTGGCGTACTAGGTTCCTGTTCTCATGCCGGAATCATACTTAATAAAGGTCCCTACTAAATGTCAAGAGAATTTACGAAATAGCTTTGACACATAGATGGATACAGCCAGAAGATATGGCATGTTTAGAATCAAGAGAAATGAAATGAGAAGTACCTTCTCAAACTGAATTGGTTTCATCCTGAAGCCAGGTTGCAGATTTGCACGGAACTGTTCTAGCTTCATGAGTAGTTCATTGATGACTGCTGCGTCATCTATAGACGCAGTGGACAGACTGGTAGCCTTTTCATCAGTCACAATCTTCACATCTTTCTTGGGTTGAAACTCAGGAACCATCACTCTATCCACAGCTTCAGCCAACTTACTAGGGTTCCTGACCCAATCAGGAATTGGAATGCCAAACGTCTCCGCCCGTAGTACCGACACTGCCATGAGGAAATGGAGGTGGCTGGGATCAGCAGTAGAGAACTGCAAAGGGCGGGGAAAACGCTTGGGGGCTGACCAAAATGGAGCCCCAGTACTGGTTGCAGCATCCTCTGGGAAAGTATAAGCCAACTGCTTCACCCGGTTAGCAAAGTAATCTTCAAACCTGGACACATTAGAGTAAGAAAATATAAGTGTTATACTTCTATCTTACAAAATGGATGAACAAAACCTCTCTTTCC
Source organism: Rhododendron kiyosumense (assembly GCA_019656275.1). NCBI lineage: Eukaryota > Viridiplantae > Streptophyta > Magnoliopsida > Ericales > Ericaceae > Rhododendron > Rhododendron kiyosumense. The sequence continues at coordinate 431,875 of BPLS01000674.1, forward strand.
CCATCTGTTTGTCCTCTTCATGCAATCATGAAGGGTAGAAAATGTATTTTCATGAAAAAAAAAAAAATTGGACTGTCTTCAACAATCTAAAGACTCACTTAGGCTCTGTTTGTTTTGGGCGCTTTGAAACAAATGGAGCCTTAGTTCTTTTGACAGTTTTCAAAATCATCCAAAACCCGGGGGGGGGGGGGGGGGGGGTTGTGGGTGTGAATGAATGGCTTTTTTGAGATGTCCAACACTCCAACATAGAAAGCAAGGTCAAGGGAAGTACTTTATACGAGCCCAGGTTATGCAGTCTTGGAATGTTTCGCATCTTTCTCTGTCAAGGCACTCCAGAACACGTTCCAAATTATCTCTGGCCTGTGCATCACCAGCATTCCTCATTGCAGAAGCATACTCACTTGGATTCGAAAGGAACGCATTCACTTCAGCAGGGGTTTTCTCAAGCAAGCCCTCAAACTCCGATCGGGCCCATGTCAAGCAGTGGTCGATGTTGTGAGGGAACGAGTGAACGGTGCACATTGGTGCTTGCTTCTCTGGTGGATCTCTTGAGGCACCATAGTTCTCCGTCAGGTGAGGAATGACCATCTGAGTGTTACATTTTGCACCTAGGGTTCCTGACTCAAGAAGTGGCTTCTGGAAATATAAGCATCTCTGGTCAACATAAAGCCTAGCATTGACATTGTCGAGGGCATTAACAACAACACTTAGGTTCTCCCAGAAAGTATCATCAAAGACATTCTCAGTCTCGGGACCCACACGATTCTGCAAAGCTTCTATACGGAGATGAGAATTTATAGCTGCGGCAGCTGAAGCAGCAACAGTAGATTTTGCCTGCCCAATGTTCCAATCACGAAACAGAAACTGTCTACTGAGGTTACTCTTCTCAATGACATCGTCATCTGTAATTGTTAGCTTCCCTTGTCCATTGCATGAAACTCCCATCAGAGCCAAGTTCTTTAAAAACTCACAGCCTAGTGCACCAGATCCTACAACAAAAACTTGGGCATCTTCCAGTTTTTTCTGAAGTTTAGACCCAAAAACTGAAATCTGTGCATCGTAACGGCAATTCAATGGTCTATAATCGCTGGGCTCTAAAGGCTCTGTGGGCAGTGATTCAACTGAGTCAAAGTAGAAGAACTGTCGAAACAAGTTGATGTAGTTAGGTTTAGGTTACCATTATCATTTATCAGAAATCAAATTTAACAAGTAGAGAGAATCAGACTTGCTATCAGCCAACCAATTTATTTAGTCAAAAACCAAAACTATTGATGTCACCAAACAACTTCATGTCTCCAGAGAAAAGGTCAAATATACAACCGCGTAAGAAAAAAATGAAGGGCTAATTCTGCAGAGCAGAGAAAGCATGCATGCAACAGGCAAACACAAGGATAACAATGTTCAAATGAGAAACAAACATTCAAGTAGAAGAAGTAACCTGGAAAAGTGGGTGAAACTTTCCAGAGCATGCCTTCATAACCTCCTGCCCAACGATACCGCCAAACATGGCAGCCATGGGATTCAGAACCGCGCGGGCACCAAAGGAAAAGGACCGCAAAAGTTTCGGATTAATATCATCCAGTTTTCCATCTCCAGCGCCCTCATTGATGTCACTTACTATAGATACCAGATTCTGCGCATCCTCTTCGGAGGCAGCCACAGGAAAGCGTCTGTGATCAGAAATGAACTTGTCCAGTCCTTGAAATGCCAAGTGCAACAAAGGTGGGCGGTCAAACTTGGAGAAATCACTAAGGAGAAAATCACCAGGGTCTTTGAGTGCTTCTCTCAACGACTTAAAGTTCAACACCTTGGGTTGCTTAACCTGTGTGACAATACCACCTCTCTCATAAGCACCAAAGCTCGAAGTATCCTCTTCAAGAGTGAATGAGTAAGGCCTTGCATTTTTAATCTTTCTTGGCTTTCCATCATTGAGTTCTGTCATTCCCCTAACTTCTGAGAACACAACAAGATCCCCATCCTGAAACTCAAGCCTTTCATCATCAACACAAGACACGAGGGCAGGGTTATCATTACTGATGGATGCAATGATACCCGTGTGTGGTTCTTCACCATCCACATCCAAAACTGTGAACTCAGGTCCAAAATCACAAAACACACTTCCAAAGAGGCCTCTAACTTCAGCCTTGATGAATGCAATAGGAGGATGATGATTACGGCAGAAATCATTGAACTCAACGGCTTTGTCTTGAGTAATGTCAGTAAAAACCACAGCCTGCAACAGCATAAAGTATGCAAGGTTCACCTTTTAGCTACACAAATTAAACAAGCAAAACTACTGCCAGCATGTACATAGGCTACAAAGATAGATATCATGTGATCCAACAACTATATCTACACATGGCAACTGTTTAGAATAAGTTTAACTCTTCTCATTTTTCTATGAGCAAATTCAAAGTTCACATAAAACTATTTCATTAAACAGAGAAATAATTTAAAAAACAAGCATTGAATCCGTCAACCAACCAGAAGAAAACCTTGATTTTTAATCAAGAGAAGAAAAACCTTAATCAAACACAAATTGCCAAGGACATGATCAAGGGGCTAAAAGTACTACCAGTGATACATCGAGGAACAAAAAAAATTCCAACACAGTCTACACTATAATTAAACTACTTCAGGCAACACCTTACTCTCACAAGTTGCAGTTAAAATCCAACAAGCCACATTAACCAACCATTCCAAAGCTGGAAAACTTTACTTTCCACTAATAGGCAACAATTAAAGGTACTCCAGGCAAGACAACCCCATCAATTCTATATTCAAAGAATATAAGACCAACCAGCCTCCGCTTAAACAACATAATATGTGTAGCAGCAACAAAGAAGTTGAAATTTAACTTAAGAAATACAAAAGCATGTGATTGTGTACCCACAAGTACACATGCTTATCACCAGCAAATGAATATCTAATAGAAAACCGTGCACCTAGGCGGCAAAGTTATCATCCTGTGGTTTAGCAACTCAATAATTAAAGACCAAAACAAAACAAACATCAAAGGATATATGTACTGAAGTGAATTCGGGAAGGAATAAAGATCTGCAGGAATATTTCTTTCTATTAGTAAAACTGTACCGATGGGATTGCATTTGCCTATACAAAACAAGGATCCATGTGTTATCAAGTCATAACAGACATAATCAAATACCTGGTTTCATTTAGTAACAGATTCTAGCCAACTGAGAGATAATCATATCAATAAATAATAATGAAGGCACTTGTAGACCACTCAATTAGGTTAGTAATAAAAAGATTCGCTCAAGCTGTATGTTCAGTCAAGTCTGTAGAAGATCATCCAATCTAGAAAGACTCCGTAACTTTTTTATGTCAAGGCATGGCAGAACTATATTCTCTTTCAAAAGTATAAAACAAGAATTTTCCTCATAAATGCTCCAATTTACTGAGAAGGAAAGTTCAATAGTTAAAGGGGAGAGAGAGAATTCCAATACTGCTTTCTGCATCTAGTACACCAATACATACGAAAAGGTGCACAATAAATTACGTCAGCACATCTAGCCCATAAGCTGATAAAAATTAAGATGGCTTTCAACATTTCGTAGGAAGCTGCAACAAACCCAATTAATCAACTACATCAACTCAGGAACAGTTGTATCTCAAGAATCATAGATGCGTATACGAGACGTTATTTACATTGTCCAGGAAAGAAAACGAATTGAACACAAGTTTCAGATGAATTGGCAACAGAAAATACAAACAGACTAAACTACCTGGAAATCGGAAAGCAGTTCTTTCGTTAATTTTGTGGTTAAGGTAGAAATGACCACAGCATTGTTGAGCTCCTGCAACTTCTGAACACATGCAAGGGCCCTGTTCTTACCAACATCATTTTCAGAAAAAACGAAATTGCTGGACAAATCCCACAACTCCACTGCCCCTTCGTCATGCAATGTGACAGACTTCACACCAGCAAGTACAAGATTCTTCGCTGCACGTGGAATTCAAAACATGGAACAACATTATTTAACCAAAACCCCCATCACATGACCCGTAAATTCACTGAAACAAAACAATTTCCAGATTATCCAATTCCAATGGCTTGGTGAGATTTGAGATTGATAATTACGACGGGTCACAGCTATAAAATATAATTCAAAAAATAATTGATAATTTCCAAATGCAGGCAATTAGTCACAGCAAAAACAAGCAACATTCAAACAACATAGACCAGTGGAAGATGGACAAAAAGACACGAGCAAAAAGAACTTCAAATGAAAAACAAATCAGCTATCATGCAGAACTACCTCATTGCAAGTCCAATATGTATTCAAAATCACTCAATTTGCTACATTGTACAACACGAAATGAGAAGCTCCAAATGATAGGCCACATGAGAGTGAGACAACAAAAACACGCAAGCATTCAAACAACTATAACAAGAGAAAGATTGAACAAAGGAGCAAAGCTAACTTCAAGTGGAAAGAAAACTCAGCTATCATGGAGGAGTTCCTAGCAGTAGCTCCACTTTCAGATATCAGAAATACACTATATAGTCGCAATTACTCAATTTCCAACATCATACAACGCAATAGAACACTAAATTAGATGCTACAAACTATACACAAGATATACTAAAAACAATACCACGTTCGAGAATCAACAACATAGATCAATGAAATATGAAAAGACAGAGCAAAGTGAATTTTAAATCGAAAAATATCTAGGCTATTGCAATTTCCCCAGCGGGAAACCAAAATTTGCTAAATGCTTCAAAATCTCTTAGCATCACATTGTAACTCACTTAAATGACCAAACAAATGAACCGAACAAGGTTAAACAGAAGATAGACACAGGACACAACGAAGTCGTGAATAACCTTTCAAATAGGAATAATTAACTAAAACAGAAACTCTACTAACACAACACTTCATCTTGCAACTAATTAATTAAAAGCGAAGCCCTACGAACACAACAGCATGTTGCGCACAACTTCGCCAAACAATGCCACGCAGGCACATTCTGCAAAACGATGCGCATGTCGTTGTGTTCGTAGAACTCCTGTAATTAAAATCTTCGTACCGATTTCGGCACCAAGGCCTTGCATCCCCGATACAAGGATGTTAGAAGCGAAAAGCCTCCGCATAGTCTCGCGTCCGTAGACCGCCAGTTGTCTGCTGTGCAGATCCTCGTCGATGTCCGTCTGATTCCCGTTCCCAAACGCCATCTCTACCACGCCGCTACAGCCGCCGCCGCCGCTGTTGCTGCTACCGATGATCACGCCGCTGTTGTTGTTGCTGCTTTCGCTCTTGTTGCCGTCGTTCGCCGCCGCCGCCGTTTTCCCCGTCGCCGTGATCAAGCAACCGATCCGATGCTTCTTGAGCGATCTCTCTCTGTCAGTACCGGAGTCGTCTTCTACAACCGCGCCTTCAGCAAGTCTCTTTGTCGGAAGCATAAAGTGCAATAAACAGCTGAAACCTCCACAAAACCCCATCGATATGGTCAAGATTAGAAACAAATTAAACAAATCAAGTTCGGAACACTTTATATACGTAAATCCAACGAGGATCGGTGCTATCGCCGCAAACCATAACCCTACCCTAGTTAACATCATCCTTTGCGAGAGATTCGAAAGAAATACACGAAGGAAAGAAAATTTGAGAGGTAAAGAATGATTACAAGATAGAGAAAGAAAGAAAAAAGGAGGAAGGAACCTACCGATTCGAGCTTGGGAGCGGAAAAGAATGGAATCGGATGGAGAGAGAGAGTGATTAGCTTGTGGTTTTGGCAAGGAGCAGTGGTGTTTCTAGGTTTGAGAGAGAGAGATTGATTTTGCAAGCGTGAGACGGAAGAGAGGGAGGGGTATTTAAGGATTTGGAAAAAGGCTAGGGTTTTGCGCTGACAGGTGCTAATGGTTTGGCCATGACGCTGTTGAGAGGTCGGTACAGTCTCTCTCTTCTTTTTTTGGAGGAGAGAGAGAGAGAGTTGTGTGAAGCGACAAGAAGTGGAAGATAACGAGAAACCGAGGCCGCTTGGGGGGTCTGGTTAGTGTGGGCCCGGGGAGAGGACAGTCACGAGAAATTGAGGGCGCGGTAACTTGGCGAGATGCATGATGCGACGCCGTTGTAAGTGTAAATGTTGACGTACGACGTCGCTTGTGATGGATATTGAAGGTTTCTAAGGCAGCCCTTCAAAGGGGCGGTATGACGAGAATTTGGTCAAGTTTTCGGTAAATGAGGCAGCTACCTTCAAGGGCAGTGGTTAGTTCGAATTTAATTTTGTTCAAACCTCCATTCTATTGATTGAAACGACGTAAATGTGACCACAAAGTAACGTCGCTAATTATGTAAAAGAATATTACACGGATGGAACATATACCGTTTCAATCAATAACGGGGAAATTAACGTGCACCCTCTTTTACAGAAGCTAAACAAAATTACACTCGGTTGGTTTGAGTTTAATTCAAAATGTACAAGACTTTAATTAGCCGTAGCATTTTAACTAAAATTACTTTTATCTTATGAAAAAATCTCTTTCTAACAAAATATCCACAATATTATTGAAAAATTATAATGTTAGATAAATCTCATTTACTGATTAAGGGCCAGATACTCTACGCCCTTAAAGTCGCTTCTTATCACAAAAGTTAGTAAAACACATGCCTCGTGTATCAAGAAATTTAATTTTTGTGGTATGTTTTTTCTCTATTAGTTTTTCAAACAAATGTTAAATAATTAAACCACATTTTTTTTTCCCATTCAGTTAAGATAATTATGTTAATATAAAGAGAAACTTTTCCCTTGAAGAAAAATTTTGTGCAGCCTTTCTATTTCCTACTTGTCATCCGGTATAAATGAGGTAAAATAGCGATATCTACTCACGTTCAAAATTAAAAACAAACAAACGACAATAACTACTTATTGATTAATGGAAGTTTGTACATTTGTTTCAGCCAGACAAAGTGTGTGTTAGCTTTTAACTCTTGGTCATTGAATTGTTGAACTGTCCATATGATAATTTATCATTCGCTCAGTGACATGATAAGGGTTTTTCTAAAATATAAATTAATAATGAGCAATTTTTCTTGTCCAAATATAGGTTGTTTTGTAACATGGATCTATAATCCGGTTTTTTAGATTACAATTTCAACGAGTTAATGGAAAACTTTTGCACAACTTTTACGGTGTTTTTTTTTTTTTGAAATCAGTCAATTCATTCAATCATACCCGAACGGCAAAAATTACATCACAAAATACAGAAATTCATCAAACTACCTAATCCGAGACACGAGTACTGCATAAAGTACACCAGGCTACAGACGCAAGGACACCCTGCAAAAGCAGCTGACACAAGTGTTAGCACAAGAATCCCGTCCGGGACTAGGCAAAGAGAAACCAAACGGATTCCTAGTACAAACCATTGGATAATAAGCATGGATGTAATCACAACAACAACAAATACAAGCGAGAAGGAAATATATGCTCCCAAGGATGAGCCCCAAAGGCCGAGGCGGCACCGGGGAAAATCTCCGGCAGGCCAAAACACACCCACGACAGCCGAAGAACAAACACACCCACGATAGCCGAAGAACAAACACATCCAATCGCCAGATCTGTTGATGACCAGCAACCAAAATAGGGAGATACACAGCTGACCAAACAATAACCACCACTGATGCCGCACCACCGAAACTCTCTACTCCGACCAGACCACGGAAACCCTAACTAAAATTATTCGCTCACCATCCAACACCCACCGGATCTAGATTACTAGACCGGTACAAACCGGACAGGGAATACCCAACCGGTAGAAACCGGGCCAAATGGCCAAAAAAACAAGAAAAACAAAAAACCCTAACCTCATCAGAGCCTAACCCCAAACTGCCGTTATTACCTTCACTGACGGCCACTAAGCTCTGGATTCAGGAAAGACAAGGTGGAGCCGTGTTGAGTCCAGCCCACAGGTCACCAGCTGGAGGTCGGAACACTCGAAACAAGGTCACCACGAAACAGCAACTAATGCTCTCTGACCAGTGAGAAGATACACCGACGGAGAAAATAGAGGAAGAGGAGGGGGGAGGGAGAGGAGGGGAGAGGGTGAGGGGGGGAGGAGGGCGGAGGAGGAGGCGGAGGCCCCCCTCCCCCAAAACCAGATCTGATTTGGGTCTGCTTTTTTAGAGAGAGAGAAAGCGAGGAGAGAGAGCCGTTATTCCATTCAAAATCATTGGTTACTTTTTGCAAAACGTCCAATGTTGAGTTGGGCCATAGAATTGAGACAATCAGTGCATTTCGTATGTCATGGGTCGGCCAGCCATTCATATATCTTGGGGTAGGCTGGCCCCAAGGCCCGATGATTCCTAGATTCTGCCCAATACGCTCTCGCTCTCTCTCTCTCTCTCTCTCTCTCTCTCTCTCCGAGGTGGTTTTTAATATTTTATGTGGATTATATTTATTCAGTTTTTATATTATTTTTTCCATTTGTTATTTTGCATCTATTTTTTGTGAATTATTGGTTCCGGCAGGAAAAATCTAAGAAATAAAAAATTATGTTCACAAAACACAACTAATACTATTTTATTTTAAATGAAAATAAAAGTATGAATGAAAAGTTAAATGATTGTATTAAGTACTCACCGTTATCCGATTAAGAGAATTTTTGGTGGCTTATTCAGGAATTAAGAAGACAAGCGCTTTGTCCGCACACTATAGGAAAGGCTAAAAGCAAATTCAGTTTGGGAAAACATAGATATGGGGTATATACCACAACTCGCAATCAAAGGAGTGAAGGGCACAAATATGCTTGCAATCGTGAACTGTCTAGGTTTGAGCGTCTATCGTGTAGGGTAGAGCCAACATGCATTGAACGATTCCGGATACATCTGTGTCCAATTTCGCATCAACGTATTTATGTTGATGTAATGTTGCTCAGTAAGGATGGAGCCCAACAATCAGTTCCCTGAGCAGAGCTAAAGAAAGAGGCATTGTGGCTGCTTTAAGCCCCGAAAATTTACAAACTCTAAATTCTGACACCCCTTCGACAAAAGGCCCCATATTTCATTTTCGTTTCAAGCCCCCAAAAAGTCGGATTGGCTTTGCCAGTTTCCCCTCAGCTTTCATAGCAATCGTTTTTCTTTTTTATTTATCAAAGCAAGCCTTCATTGTTCAGTTGATGGAAGTAACTATAGGACGGTGCCCAACAACCAGTTCGCTTTACTGTTCACTATGTAAGGTTCAGTTGACGGGAGTAGAAGCCCAACACTAACTGGTTCGTTAACAACTTAACAAGAGGCGCAATGTGTAACGGGCTTTCCATACGAAAAAAAACACATGAAATAGGCCTAGTGTCTAAGGCCCGTGACTTCTTCCCTAAAATATTTCGGCCTGGCATTCTGTGAATAAAGCCCGACAGTAAAAGTATGTTGGACCTGTTCCAAAAAACAAAACAAAAAAAGAAGAAGATGATGCACGCATGCATCTCCGATCCATAGCTTCAAATTGGAGATGCCAATTTTTTTTTAAAGGCTTAGAGCTTCCGCAATGGGAATAATCAGAATAATCAAAATGTGCTACGTCAACATTTGATTATCTATTTAATTCATAATCAAATTTAACAACTTCTATCTCCACATTGGTTATTTTTGAATCCCTAACAAAACAAACCTCTACAATACACAATGCACATATGTCCAATCGCAAACGAGTTTCAATTACGCACCTGATCACATCAAATTATTCATCTCGATGAGACGATTCCAATGTGGGATATTTTTGAATTATTGAGTTTTGAGTTTAATTATTGAGTTTGGGTATTGAATTTTGATTATTGGTAAAAGTTGTTAAGTTTAGTTATGAAATGAGTAAAATTTGGTTATTTGCTACAAGATTTGCAACTTTGCTTATTACAATGTTGGGTATTTTTTGAGCATTATTGTTAAATTTGCTTATCCATACTCATTTGCTTATTACAATGCAGATGTTTTTATGTGACATTTTGACATTAAGCTCTCCCCCTCCAACCCTTAAATCCAAACGGTCACTTTTCTAAAAATCGGCATGAGGTTTGGTTGCAGTCAAAATGGGCAAGCATATTCACCCTTCAAATCCATGTCAGCCTTGGCATATGAAAAGACACCTTGGTTGGATGATTCATTGCTTCCAAAAATTACCATTACTTGGCCTATGTTTGTTTTGACATCTCCAGTTGAAAATGCTCTACAGAATATGTGATGAGCTTGGAAACACAGTATTAATAATATGTAATTATTTGTCCGTCGAGGAATCAAACATGGTCTGATCAAGAAACAACCCACACAATCAATTTGGAACCATAATTGGGTATATATTGGGATGATCCCCCGATGTCAAGCAGGCCAAGATTTGGTTATTTCTCGTACCCTAAATGCATTTCACGTTCGTATCGCCTTTGTCTATCTTTTAACACCAAAACAACAACGCATGCCAATAGCACAATAGCACATGCACCCATAAATAAACTACGCGACAATAATCTGGCATTTTCATTGGTGTAAAAGCCCAAAGCAGAAACCAGAGGCATAATTGCATAAGAGCCTTTACCCCCGGGACTTTCCGCATTGACAGATTGACTTTAGAAAAGTCAGTCTCTAGGCACATGCTATTGCATGTGCAGATGTGCTCCCCCTATCTACATGATTAATAAGATGATCATGTGGTCCACGTGAGCCCCCGGTGAGAATATGAAATTATGAGTTCCAACTAAAACAACTGCAGGGTACTTAACAGAAAGGAAAAGTTAAAAAAAAAAAAAAACACACACAACCACTAGAGACCAAGGATTGGAATGATGGATAAAGTAAATACTCTCTCCGTCCGTGTTTGTTGGTCCCTTTTGAGAATTTGTGTCACTTTCAAATGTTTATATCTTTCAATAGGCACTTTCAAAAACATGCAATATGAATATTGTTTAATAGATTTCAATTAGTTTTATCATTCTATGTTTTCAAAATTATGAAAAATATTATAAATTGAAAGATAAAATGATTTTAAAATAGCACGAATTTCCAAAATGGACCAACAAAGGTGGACGGAGGGAGTATTTCTCCTTCCAATAAGTCAACCGGTTTTTTCCAACAAAAGAATGCGACCGTTTCCAAATTTATAGTTTTAATCCTGGTATTTGGAATCCGGAACCCATATTCTGAGCGAGAGATCTAGATTCGGCCAATTTGTGAACCGTACCAACGACATGAGCCCTGAGGCTAATACTACATGCTACTACCAGATTTCAAGTCTGAAATGGCGAGACGTAATCCGAACGCCGAACTTGGGCTAAAGGAAATAATTGTCCATGGGAGATCCATACTGTGGTGGAAGATATCAAGACTTGGGCTAAAGGAAAAAATTGGTCCTTCATCTAGGCGCTAGAATGAAGAACAAGACGGCTCATTGGTTGGCTTCTTATAGTATTAATAGTTGTTCTTCTATTCAATTGGGTTGTTTTTCGCCCGATTTTGAGTCTATTTTGCGTAAAGATTGTAACTTCTGATTTGGTTGCCTTTTAATCAATGTGACATGTTCAAAATAAAAATAAAAAAATCCGAACGCCGAACGCGGGGGACGCAGGAAAAACTTATAACAGCAGATTGACAATCATACTGCCTCCCACTATACGAGTGCAAAGGCAATAGATTTTGGACGATTTCAAGAAAGGAATCATATATACCGCTGGATCGACAGGTAGTCAAGGAAATATACAGTCCATGATTGAAAAATGAGACGAAAGGAGGGGTACAATTTCTGGGAGAAAGTTTATCCTCCTTGAGACAAAGAAACAGAGGGGGCCCTCGTAGAGCCACCATGGAACAAAAGCAAGAGCTTAAAAATAAAAATAAAAAACCCCCAGGATGCTCAACAATTGTAGGCCCATCTCATCTATGACCACAATCAATCTCTCAATTCTCTTGCCTTTTCCCACCTCTTTATTCGTTCTTGGTTTTTTCTCAGGAATCTCAAATTCGCAGTCATACAAATGGCCCACATACGAGGCAAAAAAACAAACAGTAGTTGATTAGTCGATATACCACCCACCAGTCACAACTTGATACAATAAACAATATGCTGCTTGTGCATGTGTGCGGCGGAAAAGACATTCCACCTTATAGAGAAAACAAAGACTGACGCATTACACTTTGATTTTTCTATGTTTTCTCTGCACTATGGAAAGTAAGATTGATTTGGGACACTGAAAGGTTAAGATATACATCTTCATTTCTGCTGAGAAAATAAAATTGCTTGGATCTACAAAGGAATGGTAGCACCACCTACTTGACAAGAAGCTGTTTGAGGGGGGGAGGGAAACATTTTTGTAAAGGAGATTGGGTTCCATAGAAATTAGGAAGACTTTACCTACTACCGTTGTTGTTTGGTCGCATCAATATTGACAGAATTTCGGATAATTGAGGACGCTTAGAAGGGATATTGTTCCAGCACTTCATCATCAGACCTCTGAGGATTTGGGGACAGTCCTTGGGGATATCAGGTCTAAGTCCACAAGCAGCTATCCCTACGGCGGCCTGCACGGGTGAATATGCAGAATAGGCTGCCTCTCCTGTCACCATCTCCCATACCACCGTCCCAAAACTGTATACATTACTCATCCAGGTTTCCTCAACACTTTCTGGGTCACCGGCAATAATCTGTTAAAAACCAAAGAGATTATAAAACCAGTTGCATAACATCAGATCTGAATATACAGAATGGATACCGGTCAAAAGCCGAATCCATGCCAGGCTACCTTGGAGATCACAAACTCATTTTGCAATTAAATTGCGTAAAGTTGAAGTTGAGAGTGTTTCATTTTTTTTTTTCTTTCACTTTATGCAGAAAAGTGAAATGGTAAACAATAAGAAATAAGTAAAACATGTCTCAATCATATATATTTCCGCGGTCCCTTGTGTAGTTGTCACACCACCTACAAGTGCACTTGCTTCGTTAACACAGCCATAACACCATTTTAAGAAGCCAATCATAAGCAAGGTCGACAAACATGTACAGAAAAGGCCTAGCCCAGGTTACTTCGGGAAAAACAATGTTTTTTTTAATGAGTTTGGAATCTCAGAAGTAGAGAGCAATTGTATAGATGTAGTGCTTAGATAAAGGTAAATACCTAATGAAGCGTAAAGCAAACACAATTATGAAGACATGTTGCGCATGCTCAAAAAATGATGTTAGATAAGTGACATAAAGTTGGCATTGAATAAGACTGGCCCTCAAAATTGCAGTTAACATCCATTGAATGCACGTAATCATGGTTTATTTGGTAATCATGGTCCAAATGATGCTCTATCAGGAGGAAAGCTCCTTTTGATAAGATATGATCCAAAAGCAATCTAATGATGGCTACAGTTGTTATCGTTGCCAGAAAACACACACCATCAACAATATCAATTTTTTCTTCAACATAGAGTGCCGAAGACCAAGCCAATGAATTATCTGACAATTCATTTGTTTATATTGTGTTGCTGAATGGTTACTATCCGAATTTTAGAAAGACTTCTACGGAGTTTCAAACACTGCTGCCTTTTTTAATCCTAAGCCACTAACTTAAAAATATTCGGCAACATGTCAAGCGAAATCGACAAAACAATGCTGCAAAACTGGAGCAGGTTAACATGTTATATTGTTATGTGATACAAAAGCGAATCACCTTTAGGTTTTGTGCAGAACAAAACAGATCAGTTTCATTTCCTTAACAGGTACCACTCTTTGCCGTAAAACATCTAATGATATTTTGCAACGAGGGCAAAAACAATCAAGCAGATCAATTAATGCTTGAATGCCCATGGAAAATAAACAATTCTACTTTGTTTCAATGTTTCCACTCGATTTGAAGACACAAATCATCCCAGATTATGATCTTTTTGGAAAACTTGGTTGAATTCTTTTGGAAACACAGAGCAATATGCCTGATGGAAAATGCATCTTTGACAGGTTAGGCTCATTACCTCAAAAAAAAAAAAAATTTGATGTATCATCATTTCAATGGACATTTGTACCATACGGCTTAATGAATATGTTATATATCAAACTAGACATAGATGATGTATGGGAAGGAACAAACCTCAGGAGCCAGCCACCGGTAACCGTCAGTTTCATACTCCATTGCCTCACCAACACTTTTGCAAGCAGCTACTATACCCATGTCTCCCAAACAAGCATTCCCATGACGATCCAATAATATCCTCTGTGCGTTCAGATCTCTGTATGCAACACCGTGGTCGTTCACGAACTTGATCCCTTCTGCCACATCAGCAGCAATCCTTATTATTTCCTTAGTCTGAAGTTTCTTGTTCTTCATTATAGCATCATGGATGGATCCACCTTCCATGAACTTAGTCACCACACATAAACCATGAACATCATCTACACAAGCACCATAAAACTGCAAAATATTCTTGTGCCCACAGGTCATCAACTCCAGCAAATCTTTCCGGAGCTCAAATTCATATGAATTTCCCTTGTCACATCCCTTGAGCTTTTCAATTCCCACCCTCTTTCCCTTGTAAACTCCCTTGAATGTATTGGGTCCAGTCTGGTCAATAAATTCAAGACTATCGGAGTTCAACAACCAATTCCCTATCTCATCCCCACCTGATTTCACAGTCTGCCATTCGTCAACCGAAACAACAAATGACGAAGTGGGTAAAGGCATCTGAAGCTGAATAATCTTCCCGTTCGGATTCTCAACCCCGTTTCTGTAATACGGTTCACTACAATCCTCTTCGATCTCTCCAATCTCTCTGCCTCCAGTACTTTCCTCTTGACACCCACACAACCCAAATGGAAGCTTCATTGCTGTAGATTTCGGCTTCTTCACAGCTGATCTCAGGGCATTCTCGACCCGGGTCTTGAAAAACCTGTCCTGCCCAGGTTGAACCAGAAGCAGAAAGATCCCTAGTGTGAACCCCTTTTTCTCAAATATTTGTATCTTCTTGCAACAAATTGAAGCGTTATCGAGGGCACCAGACAAGGCCGGCCACGAAATCGACGAGTTAAAAGCAAATGTAAGCTTGAGAACAGATCCTTGGACTTCATCATTAGACACCTCTTGTATTAAAATCGCCGGCTCGTCATCCATGGACGCCTCTTCTATCAATTTGATATGCATAAAAACTTCTTTCATATCAAATCCCGCTTGTGCATAGCTGTTACGAGTAAAAATAAACGACACCAAATCAGATGTTAAAGATCGAAATCTAGACAGTACCATCTCTAAAATCTAAACAAATTGCCACTCAATTCCTCATTAAATCAAGAACCCATATATCATTCCCTCCACACTTTGACCCAAACCTATATCAAATTGAATTTTACTCAAATTTCACCTAATGACAGAAACTAAAATTCTGAAGGCGTTGATTTGGTAGCATGGTTCTGCAACAAAAAGTCCCTTGGCTCCTCAGTTCTTGGAGATATAGGAGAGCCACCGTTTCAGCGGTTTTTGACAACAATCACTTTGTGCATATATTGCCAAATATTAAGTCTGTTCCCAATCCTCCCGTCCATACCCCCAATGATTGGGGATGGATTTTGTGATAGTTGTTGTTTGTTTGAACATACGCCTAGATTTTCCAAATGGACTATTTCGGATAAATGAAAGCTTTTTTCCCCCACAAACATTTGCTCAACTTGAGTGCAAATTCTGATTGAAGTCTAACCTGAGGGGTAACGAATCGTAGTGCTTGCGAATGTTGGAGACGAGCTTCTCGGGGAGTTGACTACCGGGGTACAGCTGGGTCAAGTTCCTCACAACGCTGCCCCACACCACCCTGCGACAGGTCTCGATCCGGCTCGGAGGAGAAGGCAGCGAGTCGCGGACCGAGTCGAGGTTGAGCGAGTTCTTGAACGACGCGATGGCCTCCGACACGTTGCGGCCCAGCTTCTGGAACCGCTTCTGCATCGCCGTCGGGGAGTCCTTCAAGCCCGAGGCCTCCGGTTGGGCGCCCTCGGATCTGTCCTGGGTTCGCATCAGTACTTGCTCGACCATGTCCTCGTCCGTGCTGGCTCGGCCCGACCAGCATTCCAGAGCCGCGGCCATGGCTCGATGCGGGGTGAAAGAGATGGGGGTGAGCAGGGGGGCCAATGCGGATGCGTGCGCGACGGATTTTAGTGAGAGGGAGTGTACGAATGGAGATGGGTTGTGGTTTGAGGTTTCTGGGATGGTCCCATTTTGCTTTGTTGTGACATGGGAAGACTGGCTACTGGCTAGAGAATGCAGAGAGAGAGAGAGAGAGGGGTTGGGTGGAGTGGCTGGTGGAGTAATAAATGTAAGGGAAGGGGTTTGGGATCGAGGGTGATGATGTGCACGATGTGATGCCTCTGCCTTGTACGCAGTTGGATGGGGATGGCGATGGTGATGGCGAATGGGGTGACTACTGACGAGTGTGATTGTTGATGGAGTATTAAAGAGAAATTTTTTGTGAATGTCTTCATGGTATTGGATTTTCCATAATTAAAATTGGATAACAGTAATGCTAGACTTTTAACAAAATTCTATAGTATAACGAGAGTAATCTAAAAATTAAAAAATTACGATCGAAATTTAATTTTTTAAATAAAGACAACAAAATTGACTTATTGGCTTAAGTCTTTATTCAAAAATATATATATTTTTATTGTATTTTTTTATTTTTTAGATTTCTTTCGTTATGAGAAAGTAATAATCCTCAAAAAAATCAACAAAAAACTAATAAATGCAAAAAAATTGAATAAAGACAAAAAAAATAAGCCAAATGATTTTTTAGCCGAATAAGCCCTTGATGAGTAAATAGAGATGACATTTATTGGAGACCGTACCCAGATATTTTAAGAACTCAAAATGATTACTAATAGTATTAACAATATGAAATTCCACAATTGTCCATAATTAAAAATTCATTTTTAATAGAGGGAAATAGAGAGAGTTGAAAATAAATATAAGTTGATGTGTTCATTGATAGTGATGGAAGAGAGAGTAATGCCATGTTTGTTTTAGTTTTTAAAAAGTATTTTACTCTCATAATTTTTTTTTCCCAAAAACTAAACCAAACAAAGCACAAGAAAAGAGAGAAAGTGTAGTTTCCATCAAATTTGATTATCCAAAAACAAAAGGCCATTAGTTTTGGTTTTCAAAATGATAAAATTTGGTTATTGATTAAACAGTTGTTAAGTTTAATTATATACCAGTGTGAGCTATATTTTGGATCAACGCTGCTAACTTTAGAAATCTTTAAGTTTTGGTTATGTTATTGGGGACACTCTTCGAGAGTATTTCTACTAAATTAGTACTAAATGAACTAGATGGATTAAAATTCCTATTTTTACGATTTTTTTGGCAAGACATTCTCTTTACATACATCAATTAAAATTCTATTTAGTGAAAATAACTTGACTATTATCATGAGTCTAAAGCAAAAAATAGAGTCAAAAAGCACCCTTAGTTTTGGCATGGATGAGACGTCTTTAACCGAACTAAGAGGGAATAGCCAAGGTGAATAACTTGCCTTTGATTGAACTAAGAGGAAATAAAAGTGTCTGTAAGTAGGAGTGATGGTTTGGGCGTATTTTTCAGTCGAAACTGGTTATCCGGTTTGAGATTTTTAGAGGCCGGAACCAATTGAGATAAAACCAGTCCGGTTTCGACCGGCTCAACCTATTTCGATCCAGTTTATCCGATTTTCATTCCTGAGCCATATTTTGGGCCCAACAAATCAAAAAATTTACAATTCATCCCATAAATATATCAACCAAAAATTTATAATTCAACCCTTTTTTTTCCCCAACAAAAAAGATTAATTTTTGGCCCAATACATAAAAAAAAAAAACCCATAAAAACATAATTAAGCCCATAAAAACAATTTTTATATAATAAATATATTTATTAGACCAATATACACCACAAAATATCAACCAAAAACCCATAATTCAACTCCTCCCCTGTGTTTATATATATATTATACATATATATAACCAGTCCGGTTTCAACCAGTTTTTAAAAACATAAATCGGATCGAAATTATTTTTTCGGTTTATAAAATTTTATAAATCGGAACCGGATTGAAATTATTCAACCGGTTTAAAAAATCCATCCGATCCGATTTTTCCGATTTTGATCGATTTTTCGGTTTCGAGTAACAGCCTTGTCTATAAGTTGTTCCGGGTACTGCTACCGTTAGCTGTTGAAAAAAAAGGTAGAAGTAACTAGCGACATTTCCGTCCGAAAATGGGTGTGGGGTCACGGTGGTGGCCATTTCAACCTGGGATCTATACGATGGCGATGCTATGCCACATGTTTTTTTTTTCCTTCGAAGATAAGATGGGCCACATACGGAGTATTTAAATTTATAAGGTCCGTTTATTTTGCAAAAAATTATGGAAATTTACTATACATTTTGCAACAGTTTGCAAAAAATTATGGAAATTGAACTTCATCTCTTTTGTATCACCTGCTGCTAGTTTGATGCATGTGTGGATATGTTTAAACTTTAAAGAAATGGAAGATCTACGGACAATTCGAGTTCTTAACGTTTCTATCGAAATTTATGTAATCGAACCATCATTTACGAGGCGTTTTCAATAAACTAAAAGTTTGTGAATTTCTAGTAATTATTTGTAGTTGAGTTGTTTATATTGAACTAAAAATTATAGAAAATGGGTTCGGTTAAAAAAATAAAATGTATTGAATATTTCAGTTTAGTGAGAACAACTTAATTTATGTCAAAAAAATTTGATTTAATAGTATAAATAACTTAACTAAAACCCAAAAATTGCAGTGAAAAATTCAGTGGGAATGAGGCGTTATTTATTAATTTTAACTGCGTGATCAAGTAAGAGTTAGGCTTCGTTTGGAACTTATGGAAAAGAAAAGAAAGGAAAGGAAATAAAAGAAAAGAAAAATGAGAGAAAAATAGGAGGGAAACTTTACTATTCACTCCACTCAAAATTTTTATTTTCTTATCTTTTTCTCTACAACTAAACAATAGGAGGAAAAATTCTTTAATTTTCCTTTCTTTACCTTTCTTTTCCTTGAGTTCCAAACAGAGCCTTAAAATTATTCGATTAAAAAAGAACACGAAAAAGTTTCCCGGTGTTCGCATCGCCTGTTGTCGCGTACATATATATAGGACGCCAGCACAAGATCCCTCCCCATGTAACCCAGCGTTTGGGCAAAGCTGTCATTTAACAATCAATCGTCCATCGCGCAGGAAAACAAAGCCACATACCCCAACCGTCCTCCTCCTCCTCCTCCCCTCACCGCAGAAACAGATCTCAGCGGTTATGTTCGTCGTGATCAGTCCCTCGAAGCCAACATAGGTTTTCAGCTTTACCGTCAAAGTCAAAGTCCACCACCGTCACACTCGAATCAACGGCAGGTAAAGATCATCGCCGTAAACCCTTCACATTCTGTTCTCTCGATCAGTTACGAGTTTCGTTGCCGCTTTCAAAAATTCATCTGACGCGATTTTAGATGAATCAATCAAAGTGATTCTGGAGTTTTTGTTTGTGTAAATGTTAATTGCCTCTGTTTGTAAGGAGATTGTTATTTGACTTTATTCTTCAGCTGTTTTATGGCGTCCTCCAGCAAGATGAAACGCGCGGTTGAAGACGAAGATCACGAAGAACAGGTGTGGCACATAAGCAGCATTATCGATTTATTTTGGAGTATTTTAAAACTAGACTCTTAACATGAAATTGACAATTTATATTGAGTAGCCATAAATTCTCAGGGCCGATGTTGTTAAGCGATAGCTAAATTCGTATGCATGCACATAGAGAGTGAAGAGTTGCATTGACTTATTCGGGGTGATGCTAGGTAGGATTAAAATCTGAACTCTGAAGAGTTGCCCCTGGCATCAGGGCGGCTCCATGATTATTTTAGTTCAGCAGTTCCAAAAAGGTAAAGAATAGTTTTTTATACTAAGGTCTATATAAAACATACATATTTATTTGGGTTGAAAATTTATTGGGCCTAGTTTATTTTATTTTGTTGAGCTATATTAGCTACTTACTCATGAATTTATATAAATTTCATTTATCTTAACTACATATGAATAATTTAGCCCTGACACAACAATATTGAAGAAAAAAAATCAAATTATTTTATATATAAAAATACGAAACTTTATTGCATTTTCGCCCCCTTAATACATAGTGTATCCGCCCATTTGTGGCATGTCCATGCCCTTTATCCACTGTTCTCTTTGCTGTACTTCACCAGTGTGGCTCAATTGGATGGAAAATGTTTTCTACACTTCCACTCACACAATCAGGTGTTTTTTTCGCCCGACTTATGTGCCAAATTTCAAACTTAATTGAGTTATTCGAGTGAGGAAGAAAAGCAATTGCTCGAGTAGTCGGTTGTATGGCTTGTATCTTAATTTTTTGGGATAAAAATACCACCAGTAGTGGATTGATTTTCCACAAACAGGAATGTATTACAGAGAGAGGTCTGGAAAGTGGTAGATATTTACACCTCACAGCAATGATTGACAGCACAATTTGATTATTTTCTTATGCTTTCTTTCGGTTTTGGTGTAGTTCGAACGATTTGATGACTTCACGCTTGCTTCTTCATGGGAAAGGTACATTCTAGGGACCATTATTTGCTATTTGTGCATCTCCTTTCTCTGTCCTTCCTTTCTTATTTTCCGTTTCATGTAACATTGGTAAGAAGTTGAATAATCTGATAAGATCTTTTGCAGGTTCATATCTGAAATTGAAGCGGTTTGTCGACAATGGTTGGCTGATGGAGCAAAAAATTTGTTGGTATGCTTAGTTGGATTAAAATGCCCATTGTCAGCTTCAAAATTGTTTGAATGATAACCATATCGCAGTTTGATCCATTTATGTCACATTTTACATCTGCACTCTAGAGAACAATATTTTTTTTTCTACTTGGTTTTTTCATGAGTAAAGACCACATTCATATATGTTAAGGCTTCAAAGTGGGTACGTGCTCTTGTGTCCTTTTACCTGGCTTTAATTATTGTTCAGTCTTTGTATAGAAATATGCACCCATGTTACAATGATTTTCATGTTATTCTCATTAATTAGAGAAATCAGGGTTCCTTGTTTGTGCATGCCTTTCCCTGTAATTATTATTCAGAAAAATATGGGTTTCTCGCATGACATCATTATAAACCATCTGAGTGCTTATTCTGTCAAAATAGGAGCGGAAGCCAGATTCTTTGATTAACATTCATCTGATGACTTCCAATACAATTCCTCCTGAATTTGGTTGTAGGAAAAGGGTGCTGTGTGTGTAGGTTCTTCGAAGAGCTTGTATACAGTCAAGTTTGAGTTGAAGTATGCTGCAAAAAGCTATTTCATGGAGTACTACTTTGAAACCAACAATGATGGTAGATAAGAAACTTTCCTGAAGGTGTCCCAGTGGAGATTACTTATTTACTGTTTGATTGTAATTGTCTTTGGCTCAGGAAAGGTTGCGGACTGGAGTTGCAGTTTGCATGATCTGCAATTGGCTTTTGGGGTGAAGGAATTTATGGTATGTTTTCTATGCGATATCATCAACTTGGGGCATAAACATGTATTGCTTTCATTTTAATTTTTATATTTTTTCAGTTTTCATATGCTGCATGAATTACTAGGTGATTGCACCTCAGAGTGCCAGTGGTGTGGTCCTTGATGCACCAGAGGCTAGCAAGCTTTTAAGTGCAGTTGCCATTGCATTGTCAAATTGTTCAAGGTAGGGTTACTGCTAAAGTATAGACAACTATGAATGCCTTTTTTGGGTTGCAAATCCAGATCATTAACTTTTTTATTATGTCTTTTGTTGAGTTACTTCTATCTCCTTTGGAAAAACAGAACTATTCCCCCCCCCCCCCCCCCCGCCCAATTCTTGTCTGTGGACGGTTTTGCTGCTGTATATATTGTTTCTCTTTTTTTTTTTGGTTATATATGTTCCCTTGGTAATGAGAAGAAGGTTAATTGAACTCTACACTTTCATGATGCAGTTTGTGGCCAGCATTTGTTCCAGTACACGATCCTTCTCGGAAAGCATACATTGGTATCCAGAATATGGGAACAGTTTTTACTAGAAGATTTGAGGCAGATCGTATTGGTAGCCAGGTTCCAGTGAAACTCATGCATTTGGAGGGGTTACATGAATTATTTCTTTCAAAATTTGTAAGTTTCCTTGGTAGTTCTACTTTATTGTTGTTTAGTGTTAACTATACACCTTGTGCTGCTATTTTCTTTCTCTTTAAAACTTGTAAACCAACAAATTTCTGAAAGAGTGAGCATTTATAGTGATTAACCTTTCAAGTGGATGTAACCGATAAATTTTGTTTACAATTTTGCTCCCAGTAGAAGAATCGTGCATACATGTTCACATGCTTGAAAGGAATATGTGTCTTCTTATTTTTCCTTTTCCTGGTGACTTAAAGTTTAAATGAAGAGATTGGACAGGGGCTAGAGTGGGAAAAAGAAGGAAGCGTATTTGGGCCATGATTCCACTTTGTTTGATGTGGACTATCTGGTGTGAGAGAAATTTAAGATGCTTTAAAGTAGTAGAAAAGCCTGTATTTAAAATCAGGAGTTTTGTGGTTAGTAGTTTATATAGTTGGGACAAGGTAGAATGTTATCCTTACCTAGATCAGTTTCTAGATTGGTTTGAATTGTTTATCTCCTATGAAGCACCAACACCTCTAGAGGTCGAAGTATCGCAGTGTCGGACACGGAACATGGCGGGGACATTTATGGGACACGCCACGTGGTGTGTCCCATAATTTAATATAAATTTTTTAGGGGGACACGAGGGGACATGGCATGGGCCAAACTGTAATTTTTGAGGGGCCAAACTGTAATTTTTTTAAAAATTGGGGGTCAAATTGTAATTTTGTAAAAAATTTTGGGGTCAAATTATAATTTTTAAAAAATTTCTAGGTGTCCAACTATAATTAATTAATTATTTATATAAATAATAAATAAATAAATATACACGTGGCGTTTCCCCCGCCATGTCCGTGTTCCCATTTTTTTAGAATTCCTGTGTCCCCGTGTCGGTGTCGGTGTCAATGTCGGTATCCGTGTCCGTGCATCATAGTTTCTCACATAGTGGTGTATAGGGCATTTTTGTCTACGGCCTTTTATGTATACAGGTGGCATTCCCTTAATGCCTTGTATAAATATTTACTTATAAAAAAAAAAAAAAAAGTTTAAATGAAGAGATTGGCATGCCACTGTGCAGACTGATTCTTCATGTGCCTAAAAGGTCTATATATTCTCATAATTTTCTTTCTTTCTTTCTTTGGAAACTTTTCTTTTAATTGAACATGTTGGCATGCCTCTGTGCATGTTTCATCTTTTGGTGCTCGAGCTTGTGCAATCCGTCTTTATACATTCTTGGTTTCTCATCCTTCCTAATGATGACATATAATTCTAATGTGAACTTGTTAATAAACTTCCTATTGAAGGTCTTCTCCCCGTTGGACTTTTCGATGCATCTTTTCAAAGTCCACTTTAGAATGAAGTTAACCTACAGAACTATTCCCTATGATGATGAGGATGAACTACAAGGAGCAGACGTTGAAATTACCGAGTCTGGTGAAAATCCAGGAGGTGACATCCGCAACAAAACACAATGGGATGATGATTGTCCTTGGAGCGAGTGGTATTCTTCAGAGGACCCTGTAAAAGGTGAACTCTTCTGTGTCATAGCACATGAAGGAAAGAGTGCTCTCCTTCATGTATGCATGGAAAAATTCCTTCTTATTGCCTCACATTTTGCTGCTACCCACTGTTGGAGATGTCTCAGATGGCTGAGGTTGTCCTTCCAAGCGAGGGCTCAACACCTGCATGCTAGTTTGCATCTATGATCTAGTTTTGCTTGAAATGAAGATGTTTGCATTCTTTTATTCTTGTCCCTGCTACCTTAGTGTTTGTTAGAGGTTTGCAGTTGGTGTGAAACCTGTCTAACAGAAGAAAGTAATTTGTTCCTTGTTTTGGTTGAATCAAATGCATCCAGGATTTGATTTGATTACCATATGGTCAGAGAAGTTAGTTGAAAGTTCTTTGGAAATGGCTGAACTGGAAAATGCTTCAGCCCATGAAGCTGAGAAGTGGTTCATATTACCAAATGTGTCTTCAAAGTTGTAAGTAGGTTTCTTTCTTTGTATTCGTAACTAGTTTATGACATAACGGCATGTCCAAGTGCCTGCATAAAGAGAGAAAGTAGTACAAGTATGTGCCCAATTTGTAAAGATTTATTTTCTGCCATTGTATTCCATGGGTTTGAGTTGTACTACCTATTAAGGAATACCGTTTCTGAAATAGGATGGAGAACATGCTTCATACTCAGAAGCCTTTCTGTTTTTGTGTTTACTATGGAATATATTTCCAAAGATGGCTTTACAAGTTAAAGCATGTCTGGTAGTATACATGCGTAATAGGATTTCTTGAGTCACCAGGGGACGTGTTTGACCAGTATCTAGGCTTGTCCGTGCCCGACACATGCATGACATCCGTTTAGGCGGGTTCATGCTTTCCATTGTTGGTATTTGGAAGAAGCATCTTGATTTTTTTCCGTAGAAAGAATTATTCTGTAACATAATTTTGGGCAAATGAAATAGAGTTCCTTTTGTATTGAAATTTCAAGTTTGGATACCAAATTCTACATTACACCTTCTCCTATGGTGTTAGTTGTTACTGAGTTCAATTTTGGCCTACTGTTGGGATATGATGGTATAACATATTATCATTGCTGTTCAGCATTGATGGGTCGGTTGGAAATACAATTGGATTTGGTTCACAATTGCATCTTTTGGTGACCGCATTGGAATTGTCCTTTGGCGCTCAATTTATGGAAGATTTTGTATCAGGTTCGAACACTTAATGTAATTGCTCCCTCACTTTTCTATCATGGGCATATTATAGGTTAATAACTCACCACCTTTGGGATATATCAATCCATGATGTAGCGTCAGGTTGTTTAGATTATCTCACCTTTGTTCTTCTTCATGGTTTGTAACAGTTGAAAACTCAGGATCTGATAATTTAAAGTCTTCAGCAGTCATACCTCCACCGACTGTTCTTGATCGTGTCCTTAAGGATCTCTTTCATGATGGTACTTTCTGTCTGTTTCTTTTCTTATCTTGTGTGTGGTGCCCTTGAGTGATTGACACAATGAGACTTAATTGACATCTGGAACCTCTCAAGGCGTTTTAGCTTGTCTTGCATGCCTAAGTTCGTTTATGAGTTTTCATTTCCATTACAATTGCCCAATGCAAATGGGGAAAATTTGGATATTGAATTGTTTCTAACTTAAATGCATTTCTGTCTCTGTGATACGATGAGCATGTATGAGTCCACTTAATCCTACCTGTTGAGGAATGCATCCTTTGTACAGATTGAATCTGGTAACATCTATTAGAATTGACTTGTTGCCTATCCATTTTCTATGCAATTTAGTTGAAGTTAACTGCCTTTTAGAAAAGCATACTCTTAAGTGCTTCTGCATTGAGCTGTTCAAAAAAAAAAAGGAAAAGAAAAGCGCTTCTGCATTGTCTTTAAGTTGGAGATGGGTGTGGCTAACAAAAGATAGCCATCAACCCACGGATTCCCATGCTGCTTAACCACTTTGGTGGAAATATTGTTACATGTTTATATTTTTTTTTGCTCTCCCTCTTATGTACAAGTATCTCTATAAACATGCAACCAAGATTAAAAATGCCAATAGCTTCTGGTTTTTATTTTTGTACAGCTTTTTGTGCAATCAAACACAGCCTTTTGTGCCACCAAACACAGGCTTTTGTGTCCGGGCCCTTGGGAGCCTCTGGGCCTATTAGTTTTGTTTGAGGCTTTTTCTCATAGAAAAAATGGTGGCTTAGAGCTTCCTATTACTTATTTCTGTTAGCATAAGATCAATCTGAATCACATATGAATGTGCTGAATGAGTAGTAGTGACTGGGCTTGGGGTGGTTTCATTTCCATAGAGCTAGTAATTCATTTTAAAGTTGTAGCTCAAGAGTTGCACTTCCACTTTCCTAGAACTATTATTCATGAGGGATTTTCCCTTATTTGTCATTTAAAATAGGGTAAATTAAAACCTCAACTATGTTTGTGTCCCCTCGTTATTAAACTCATAGACACTTAATCTCCTTCAACTATATGAATCCTAACTGTGCTTAAAGCCGTTAACAAAATATATGAATTTAGTATTTCACGCATGAATCTAACTCCCTCAATCTCTCCCAACCCCGTCAGTCCCATATTCTCCAAAAATAACCATCAAAAGTGAGGAGTCATCACAAGATTCACAACTTAATCAACATGGTAAAAAATCCGATTAGCGCCGAATCCCCACCCACTCTCCATCCATAGTGACCCCTTCAACACCCCCAAAGCAAACCGAGAACTATTGGCAAACAAAAAGATATATGTGTACATCTATGGCAGATCTCTCTCTCTCTCTCTCTCTCTCTCGCTGGGTTTGTGCTTGCGGGTTGGGGTGTGTTAGATTGTGCGTCAGTGGAGGTGGCTGTTGAATGGAGGGAGGGGGAAGAACTGGGTTGCGTGAATAGGAAATGGTGCTTCGGGTGACACTAAACCAATTTTTTGCCTAGCCATGAGCCACCATTTGACCGATTGCTCCAATTTTAGGGCTGGCAGTTGATAATTTTTAATAGGGTCACACACACACACACACACTTACAATCCTACTTATATGTGTCTAACAGAGGGAGGAAAAGGTTGTGGCCACAGGTGTCAATGGGTGTATGGGAGGCAGATTGAAGTCCTCTAGTAAACATGTTTACGTATACAAATCAAAGTTGTCAATACCGTACCGGTCAGCGTACCGTTTTCATTATTGGAATGGTACGTACCGGTACCGGGCTGTATCCCGGTACCGTTCCGGATTTACCGCAATTAATATTATATATATATATATTTAATATATATCTACCATGTTTTAAAATTTTAAGTGTAAATATAAACAAAATGTAAAAAAAAAAAAAAAAAAAACACCGGTACGGAACGCCGGAACATGCCCGGAACAGACCGGTATTGTCCGGTACGTCCGGTATTGACCGGAACAGGCTGGTATTTTGACCGGAACGGAACATGACTTTTTGCATTCCGTTTACGCACCGGTACGGTATGTACCGGCCGGTACGGAACGGATTTGATAACTTTGATACAAATCATACAGGCATGCCATGATTGTAAGCTGATTGATTGAATCCCAAATATTGAAGGGTAGTTTTTGTCATGAGCTTTCAGTCAACCGATCATGCGCTGATCACATGACACTTTTCCATGCAAAGCCCTAACGAAATGCTAAAGGAAGGTTTTAAACATCAAAATCCGAATACATCAAGGGGATTAGATGTCTGAGTGGAAACATTAGGGGGTTATTCTTTATCTCTTGTTGAGTTGTTGTGATCATTCTGACGCAAAAAAAATTCTTAATTGCCCTGCCCTCATGCAACTTTCAGGTTTGCAGCTTCTCCATTTCACTGAGGGCGAGCATAAGAATTCTCGAGCTATTAAAGGCGCACCTCTTGAATCACTGTTTTCTCAGTTCTGTTTGCACTCACTTTGGTTTGGCAATTGCAATATACGTGGTACGCATCAAAGTCAAATAAATTCTTTGGATGGTTACTTTCTGTTTGGGTTGCTAGGATCATCTATGTGGGATTAGGTTTCTAGTAATCCGATTTAACTATGTCCTTTTTATTTGCTTGGTTAGCTATTGCTGTGCTCTGGATAGAATTTGTTAGAGAAGTTCGTTGGTGTTGGGAAGAGTCACAACCTTTACCTCGAATGCCAACCAATGGGGTACTTGACCTCTCAACGTGCTTGGTCAACCAGAAACTCCACATGGTAATTGTACATGTTCTCACCCAAAGATCATTAATAGGATTAGTTCCTTGTGCATATGTTGTGCATTTCTGCTGTGTGAAATGAGCGTCCTGGAAGACCACATGCTTTGTCCGCCACTCCCCTTTGAAGAATGTTAGTCTTGATTCTCTTGAATCATTGTTTTTGTATTCATGACTAGCCAAACTTTGGCATGATCTTCAGTTAGTTTCCAAACTTATCTCTGGACTTTGCTGTATGTTTGTCTTGACAGAAGGAATTGTTCCATTGATTGCATCTGATTGAAGTTTAAATTTTCTACGTCAAGAATGTTAAAATAGCAAACTACTGGTAGATACATTCGCAAACCTAAACATCGTACCTGCCACGCAGAACCGGATTTTAGACCTCCAATACCCAGGGGCAGAGCCCAAAATTTTAGGCAGCAGGGTCTAAATGCTAATGTAAGAATAGAAAATCATCTTCTAAGTTAGATTTTTTTCAAAACAAACCTAAAATAGAGAGTTTTATCCTGAATTAAAGAGTAATTGCAAATAAATCATTGTGTCTGTGTGTGTATATTATATCAACATTCAAGAATTAAATAGCTAAGTTGCATCATTAGTACAGAAATTGGGGGAATCTAGCAAACTCTCCATATTGTTTTTGCTTGAGATTCTGTACATTTCCCTTTTGTTTGGGGTTTGAGCATGAGGTAATATAGGTTTTTTTTTGTAATTTGTGGGGTCAAATATGAGAAAACTGCTCTTCAAATGGCATAATCCCTGCTGCAATTTGAAATCCACTGGGGTCAGTTGACCCCAATTGTATCAGTTTACCTCTGCGCCTGCCAATACCAAAATTTTCTCTATCTATACCAGCCGATGTTATCATATCACCAATGCCGGTACATATCCCCAAACCGCAATTTAGAAACCTGGTATTTGACTGATATGATAATGTACTTTCATGGTCTTGAGATCTAGGAAGCACTCTTTTTTGATGTTTTCTTTATTTTTCTTCTCTATATTTTTCCATTTCGGGACTTTTTCGTAACTTATCTTTTTTGTTGTCCTTTCTGCTGTTCAGCTTGCAATATGCATTGAGAAGAAGCGCCAACTTAGTAAGAAGAACCAAGATGGTGATGAAAACAAAGATCGTGTTTCTGCTCGAGTTGAGGTTGTACTTTGTTTAATCTTGGTGTCGATATGTTTATGATGTCTCTGTTTGAGAATCAGTAAATCACATCCTTTTTTGCTCTCTGGCGTGGTGTCCTATGTGGCTGTGGATACAGGAAGTTGGTCAAGTAAAGGGATCCTCATCTGCTACAATAGTACATGGTGACGATATCGTCAGGGAACGAGAAAGGTGATCTATGCAAGTGAGAGCTCTTTTGTTTTTGCAATTAAGTTCTTCCCTTAGTTCTAACTGCAATGATGCTGTGGAATGGTTGTGGAGTTCTTTTGCCCAGGGTATCTTTGATTGTGCCTTCACTCTTCTTCTTTTGGGGGTTTTCCTTAAAATGAGTATATTTCTGTTTCAGAAGTTTATTTACTTGTTACCCTGACATTTTTGATACTGCACTTAGGTGGTCTTCATGGCTTTCTTCATGAGCAATCTTAATTGCATGAGCTTTCTTGCTGAAAGAAAATTGCACAATCAAACTCTAACCTGCTCCTAGCTGTGGGTTGCTGTATAATGTGCTGTAAATAGATACATGATGGACTTATGTAACAGTAGGAAACCCTTGTTTATGTCCCATTCCTGTGATTCATGGCCTTCCTGGTTACAATGCAGGTCCTCAGTGTCAGATGGTTTGCATCATCCTGAAACTTCTGTATCTAGGTTTCATTCTGAGGCGGAGGATGTCGTTACATCTGCTGAATTAAGGCCTTCAGATCATATCAGGAGAGGGTCAGCTGGTGTTGAGGGCATGATGCTACTAAAATCATACCAGAACATGCATGTTCCACTCACACAGGTTGTTTTAACTTCATTAGACCAGCTTAATTTCCGGTTTCCTTTTGGAAGATCCCTTGATTTTTCCACAGAACAATTTTGACTTGTTTCTCTTAATTTTTTGGTCATAGGATCCACCACTTATGACAGAAGACATGCATGAAGAACGGCTTCGTGCTGTTGAAACCTTTGGTGACTCAATAGTAAGCTTAAACTCTTCATCATCTGAACTATTTCCCTTTGGTTAACAAATGATAATAAGTATTTAGTGTGGCGGCTAGTGGTTAGGGGGTGTTCTGGTTTCTCGAAAAAAGAACTTTTAGAAAAAAGAAGGTAATTTCAAGCTAAAAAATTATGTGTTTACACAAATAATTTTCCTACCAATATGGATCTTGTTTGATAGATCTCATTAAGATCTTTTAAACGGTGCAAAAAAAATTGAAAAAATATTTTTCATTTTCATTATATTTGAGTTTGAAATTACCTTCGTTTGAAAAAAAAGTACTTTTCCAAAAATTGGAACACCACCTTAATGCATCACGTGTAATATTAGACTTCGTAAATATTGGGTGAGCTGTAGAGTCTGAATTTTCTAACCTCAGTTTTCAAAGAATGGACCTTCTTGGGGATCAAATAGATCTTCTTTCCTTGAAGCAAACATTTATTTTATTTTTTTTACTTTAATGTTTTGGGCACTTGATGTGCAGATTACAAATTGTTGCATCTTAATTGTATTCATCACATGTTGCCACTTTACTGTTTTTAAGTTCAATGGAAATGTTACTTTGTACCTTACGTTTGTTTGAGCACGAAAAGTCTGGAGCCCTAACAAACGACAAGTTGAATTTAAGTCATTTCTCATTGTTTGCAGGAAAATTGTTTTGACATCCATTTTGCAGTTTAGATAACTTCCCTGCATTTGGTTATATTTGTTTTTACTCTTTCTTGGATAGGGTATAACTGGGTAATACTTTTCTTGTATTTCTGTTTTCTAGTGTTGAGAAAAGCTTGGTAATTCTAAAGAGTGCATTTATATCAACAACTGAAAATATATTATTGTCTGCCATTTTTGTTACAGAGCTTCTCTGCTCAGTTGGAGAGAGAGATTTTGTCTTCAGGTGATAAACTAGTCTCCTTTTTCTTCTTTGTTTTAAGATTTGGTAAAAGGATCGCAGTTATGTATTGAAGAAAACATCATTTATGGACAGGCTGAATCCTGAAATTTCTAATTTCCCCTTCTTATGCAATATCGGAGTGGTTTATTTCCAATTGATTAGTATTTTTGTCTGTTAAAGAAGAATTGAAGTTGGTGTTGTTTTTCTGCATTTGTTAATTCGTATAATGAGAAATTCATTGAAGGTGTTCAATTTTCTCCTCTCTAGTATCCTTTCTCTGCTCCTGAGTTAAAGGTTCAACGAATGTCCCAGCTGTATGGCTGATATACTTCGTTGAAATTTTTTGTTGCTTGCTCTCTGTTTGATAAGTTTATTGAATTCATATATTTCATGTGTAAGTAATGATTATAAGTTTATTACTCAAAGGCATGATTCATTTATGTGAATTGCTTCAAATTTTAACTTGATGTTTGGTGTTCTTGAAAACCTGAACCAGACATGTCGGCATTCAAAGCAGCAAATCCAGATGCTGTATTTGAAGATTTTATCCGTTGGCATTCACCTAGAGATTGGGAGGACGATAACTTTGGAGAGAGTGGAGAAGTGTCCACAAATGAGGCAACTGAAGGGTCAAAAAAGGATTGGCCTCCTCGGGGACGACTTTCAGAGAGAATGTCTGAGCGTGGGAATAAATGGCGAAAAATTTGGAATGATGTACCTGCTTTGCCAGCTTCTGAGCAGAAGCCACTTTTGGACCCCAATCGAGAAGGAGAAAAGGTAAAGTACTTCTTGGTGTGCTTTATGCAACTTATTTTGAATTTTGTACTTCCATGTCCTGAACTGCATCTGTTTAAGTGTTTAGTAACGTTCAATTAGCTACAAATGTGATATGGCGAGCAGTAACTTTGCATACATGCAAGGATGCCTTCCTTTTGATGGAATGATGTGGCACTAAAACAAGCTTTCAGGAATAAAGTGTTAGGACCCGAGGGACACCACACGCACAACCCATACAGTGATTTCAGAGAAAAACTCCATTTGATATATCTTAACACACAATATACACAAAGCTAAAAAAATTCTCCGGGAACCAACACTGATTCCTCTCCGGGAGGCCACAATCGCCCCCTTACACTCGCCTCACCCTCCCCCCTCACATTATGTTGCACCCCTAACCATAATAGGGTTTACAAACTATGTATAAAGGGACTACGGGTAAAACACACAAGACACCCAAAACTATACGTATCTTTCACAAAACTCCACCACTATGGGTGGACCCCAACAATTACCCCTTCCCCCCAACAATCACCCCTTCCTCCCAGAGTGGGTAATTGTTCCATCCGTCCAGCTTCTCTAGCAAAGCGCCTGTGTCACTCCAAGTCTAGCTGACAGCACCCTCTCACTGGAGTACCCCTGCTTGATTGAATGTCTCCTTGCAAGGCTAGATCTGCTGAGGCTAAACTCGCAATGCTGTCTGGCTGCGATTCCGCACCCCTTGACTAGAGTGCCCGCATCCAAATCCAGATGCCATAAACTGCATTCAACAAACCGCGAACGCCTGTGCCCAATCATAGGACACAATCCGTGACTCCAGCTCTCCTCATGTGGCCGCATACCATAGAGAGAATCCAATCACAAAATTCACAAAGGAAGAGATCCCAGCGATGCATCGTCTGGTCTCCATCTTCATTCCTCTATCCGGAGCTCCCGTGAACAACTCCCAACAACCAGTTGCCCGCCTTCTGCAGACTATTCCACACACAAACCGATTCGGTACCCGGCACTCCTGTACATCTCAGGTCATGACTCCAGTGCTGTTCCTGCGTGTCTCCGCAACTGTTGCTTCTCATGTTCACCATTACGGAAAACCCATACTATGTGTCCCATACCAAATATCAGCTCCAATCCGAATCCGCATCTGTCTGTACTATCCACAAGCCTGTATCGGTTGCCCATCATCATCCTCATGCAACCCAAATCACAACTGCAACTCCCGATGATAGGTCTTCATCACATCCGCCACTCCTAGAGCCTCCTGCCACTCTCAGTCGTCTCTCCCGGGTCTTCTCCTACCACTCGTCCATCCTCGTTCCACTCTAGGCTTTTCCTTGCAACCTTTGATCTCCGATATGTCGCCCTAGTAAGCGCCTATGTACGAGCTCTCCAGCACCTCCCAAACCTTTGAAAGAATGTATCCTTGCTCACTAGGTCTCCCGCGACTGATCACGACCTCCCATGGCTGTCCGGAACAGATCACTTTGGTGCAACAATCCTCCTCACAACCCAAAAAGCCTCCAAATGTCCAATTCCTGCTCTACTAAGCAATATCACCAGCCTAGGAGCCTCCAAACCAAAAACAGAGCACGGGGTTGGATCCGGAATGAAAAAATAGTCAAAATCGACTACTCATGCAAAAAATGGAGTCTGAACGGCTCTGAAAAACACAAAAAACCAATCTGGAATATCTGACTGGCCTGCCACGTCAGCGTTGATTGGATGATGAGGCCGTCGACTGCTGACGTGTCATCCAACATGGCAACCACTATGGGACCCGTTGATGATGTGGCACTGCTGATGTGGTGCCCACATGGCTTCTGACGTGTTGACCACGTGTGACACCTGACTGCAGACTCAGCTTCTAGGGCTGACGTGGCAGACACGTGGCCTTCGTCTCCACTATTCTGTGCCTGAGGCGCATGACTACCACACTCACCGCAGCGTCTTCCACGCGCCACCTTCGATCAGTGCATGTGGCTCACCTCGAACTTTTCCGGCGACATTCTTTGCAGATCCGTGATCGTCTCAGCAAGCCGAACAAAGCCCAGTTCTCAAACCTCCTTTCCAATCACCTTTGATTGCTTTGACACCCAAAATAGCCTCTGACCCCCGCCTCTGGTGTTCAAACCAACTATGAGCCTTTCTTCAACATCCTCTGGCGACGAGTTACACATACCTGTGCTCAAAACTTCTGTACGAGCACTCGTGATCTGTGCACCAACAGAACAGAACCACCGCCTCCGCCCGCCGCTTTCGAAACGCCCGTGCTACCTCCTCCGGTGACGAGACATGATCATGCACGCACTGTTGCGATCGTCTCAGTGAGGTGAGTTTTCGAGCACCCTTTTTTTTTTGGAATCAAACATGTGGGATCTGGCGAACCCTCTTCCTCTCACCTTGCTCTGATACCAATTGTTCGGACCAGAGGGACACTACGCACACAACCCACAGTGATTTTAGAGAAAAACTCCACTTGATATATATTAAAACACAATATACAAAAAGCTGAAAAGACTCTCTGGGAACCAACGCCGGTTCCTCTCTAGGAGGCCACAATTGGCCTCCACACTTGCCTCACCCTCTCCCTCACATTTAGGGGCGAAGCCAGGATTTTCTATAAGTGGGATTGAATGAGTAAAAATGAATTTTACTGATATGGGTTGGGGCAAAAATGAATTTTAAAGGGGAGTCAAATGAGTAAAAATTGGGTGAAAATTATACCAATCTCTAAAAAAAATTGGGAGGCAGTGGGGTCAGCTGACCCCCCTCCCCGACTCTTAATCCCTTTCGCCCCTACTGACATTATGTCACACCCCTAGCCCTAATAGGGTTTACAAGCTATATATAAAGGGACTACGGGTAAAACACACAAGACACCCAACACTATGGGTATCTTTCACAAAACCCCACCACTATGGGTGTCCCCTCAACATAAAGGTGAGAGTGGCAAATTATTGGGTGATTTGCGTTAAATACTCTATCAAAACAATGAAAACAGGCAATTTAATTATGTGCGGTGTGGGACTCCGCAAGAATCATTTGTAACAATTTAGCCGTAATTGAATGGGCTTCTCTTTTTACGACCTTGCATTGCTGTTTAGATTCGGCACCCTTCTTCTATTGTGATGTAGACTTTGACCTGTCATACCCCCACTGAACTTTTTAGGTTCTTCATTACTTGGAAACATTGCGGCCAGACCAGTTGCTGGAACAAATGGTTTGCACTGCCTTCAGAGCTTCAGCTGACACTTTAAACCAAACTTCTTTTGGTGGCTTAAAGCAGATGACCACCAAAGTGGGTCAACTTTATCCTACGATGGCTTCTACACTGAAGCCCTTGCAAGGTATACTTCTCTTTATTTTTGTTTTGGCATCATTTATTTTTATTCTCTTGAGTTTTAGTAGACGCTTTACTTAGATGCTGAGTGCTAAGAATTCGCCCCTTTTGCCTCTGCCTTGCAGCAAATCGTGTCTTCATCCTCAGTGAGATAATTGAAGACCTGAGACGGCTTTGTGTGGTTTTCGAACATGTTGACAAGTTACTGACCGTTGCAGCTTCTCTTCATCGCAAGTTTTTGCAAGTACCACGTCTATCAGAAGTTATTTTCAGCGACTACTACAACTTTTACCAACCCAAAATGGGGTCAGGCTCAGTCAGAGGCAGTGGTGATATGGTAAATTCCCCAATTTCTGTTTTTACTCTAGCAGTTTAGTAGTTACACAATCATGGGTAGGTGGTGTAACAAAACTATTGCTCTAGAATTTGATTTGTTAGATTGAGCTTTTGCATAGACGCATACATCATTTGTGGTTGGGGATCCAAAACATGATTCAAACATGTAATTGGTCCATATGGACTAGAATCCGGGCAAAGGGACAAATTCTTTCAAACATTTTGAACACTGCACTGCCTCTGGCTCTAAACGCCATCAACTGGAGTCTAAATAAGCACAGATATGGACATGGCATGAACATGCTGATACAATATAATTAAATAAAAAAAACACCTGGAGATGTTGGGGGCACATTGACTATAATAACTATGTCTTGTAGGGTATTGATTATAGATTTGTATAAACATTAAAGAACAGTATCTCTATTACGTTGGAGATAAAAACACAATTAGTATTTTACTGTAGAAAATACGAAAACAATCACTTAACAAGTATTGAAGACATGCATGACATTTTTACGAGGACCAAACTTTTTAACATCACATATTTTTACCTCCTAATGTTTTTTTCGGTTGTCTGATTAACAAAATTTCATCTTGGGCTCACATTTGGGAAAATTATTAATTGCTCCTGGAGCACTGCCACATTGCCCTCCAAGGGCCTTGTCCACCACATTGGTGTGGGCTCAACTACCTAGCGTGTGGCTCCCACACCACACCGTGTGGTGGAAAAGCCCTTGGAGCACCACGCGGCGGTGCTCAAGGGCTTGGGATATGGATGGATGAGTTCAATAGGCCTGTCCGTACTACTTAGACTACAGTAACTTTTCTCAAAAGACATGCTTTTATATTTACTTGTTTTTTCCTGGATTTGTATTTTCCAGGAGTTTGATAAGAGGCATCAAGTAAGGAGGCAGGAGAGAGAGGCAGTTGCGAACATGTTTACTCAACCCACTGCCAACCAGTCATGGAGGAAGGTTCTAAGCATGGGCAATCTTCTGAATGGCCATGAACCAGTCCTGAGGGAGATTATATTTGCCGTTCGCGATCGAATGAGAGGGAGTTACTATGCAGCCTCCACGCCGAGAGCTTTCCAGAAAGAAATAGAAACATACCGAATGTATATCTGTGGTACCTCAAATGATCTCCGGGTAGCACTCTCTGTTGCCTCCTGTGATTAATTGCTGGACTTGCCTGTATTGAATAAGTAAAGAATCTGAGGATTCATGTAAATACATTAGTTGTGCTTGTGTGGATTTGTTGAGTCATTCCCACAGATAAGGTATGCAATGGTGTTTACTCTCTTTTAGAAGTGCCTCCCATAGCCTTTAGTGAGGCATGCAATCATGAACAGTTGCACCTGACCCATCCATCTCGTGCAAGTATTCGCATGATCCCTACATGGCTCTTGCTGGTTATATCAAACAAAAATATTCTATGACAATAGTGTATTAGCGCATGCCTGCCTAGAGAAATTCAAATTGTGTAGCTTGATGGTTAAAACTCTGGATAGGAAAAATTTGTGTAGCTTCACTTGTGGGATTAAAACTCTGGGTGGCAAAAGCGGAATCAATATCTGATATTTGCGTGGTTCAATGATATGTGAGTAACAGTGAGAATCCTTCAGTTGTCAAGGTTTTAAATTCTTCAATGATCAAAAAAAAAAAAAGGGTTTAAATTCTTCTTTGCTTATGATTATAATTATGACAGTATGATTTTCGCCCTCCAAAATTTACTATGTGCACTCCAAAAATGGAATGCGAAAATCAATCTCTATATGCAGTTGATTTTTGCATTACACTCTCGAAAGTGCAAATGGTAAATTGGGAAATGCGAAAATCAACGTCACATCTGCATTGGCGCCCCACTTGCACTCCCCTATGACTTGACAACAACTTTTGGTGTACTCTTGTCATCTCAACACTGAAAGTCACAAACTAAATGGCATCTTCTAGCTTTTCTTTTTCATTTCTTGTGGGTTTTTTTACCCGTTATTACACATACATCCAAGTAGTACTCATGCTATAGCTTTCATGATATTTGGGTCACCATCAGTTGGATATAGACCCAACATCATAAATGGGTACACAAGATATGGATGGTGGGTAGGGGTAATTAAATGTAACAATGACCTGTGTACTAGTACATTTGTGGCATAATCCAATTTTTATTACTTTACACCAATCCATCAACAATTGATCAATGGGAAAGACAATTGGGACACCTGAAGTGAGTGGAGAAACAACCTTCCTGTTCTACTCTCAAAAATGGACTCTCCACGTGGAGTACTCTAAAATTATTTATCCGAAAAATCACTCATTTCGTAGAACTTGTTGGGCAATAAAATCGTGTCAAAAATTACGTTGATCAGATATCAATAAACACATTATCGATACGCATTTGTCTTAAAGTTTGTTTTCGAAGTCATACTAGCCGTCATGTTGAAAACAAATTTGAATTGAAAGCATGGTTGACTATCTCTGATAAATGTGGATTGTGGGAAGGATTCATTATTCACTAGTCCCCGAGCACCATTATGCTATTTCACCTAGCAAATCAAATAATAATAACAATAATAAATGTATACATAACCTAATTCTCAATTAAAGATTTTTGTAAGGATGAGACCGACCTTGTTTCCTATCTAGCCGATAACATAACGATTCCACATAATACAAAATTGAAAACACTAGCTTAACCTAATTATTTCGCTGAACCTAATTGGATAATATAATAAAAGAGGTCCCTATGAACTAGTTTCGGCTTTAATTAGCCCCCTAGTACAGCCTCTATGCTTTCATATTCCAAGCTACCTCTGATTGCTTGAAGTGATGATGAATGATTAAAAGGAATCGTTTATGGTGGGACACAAATTTTTTTTAAAATATTATATACATCAGCGGGAGTTAGCGTCTTAGCAGGATATTAGTACGTTAGTCCACAAATAATTTTAAAAATTATCTATAATTCTAAATCTTAAACGCTCACGTCGGCATTTGAATCATGGCTTCCCACGTGAGAAGGACAGGAATTACCATGGGGACAGGAGCCCATTGGTATGGTGGGACTCATCTGATTTCATCGAAATTAATAGAATAGTGGTTTCGTACTAATCTAATGTGTGGCTGTCAAATTCACATAGGAGTAGTATATCTTTGTTTTTGTTTTTATTTTTATTTTTCCTCACACAATAGACTGGGAGAGAAGGCATTGGATACCTTTTATTTTATTTTACATGAAAAAAGTCATTTAAGAAATTGAAACAAATTGCATGGGCCGCATGATGAAACCACCATCCCGTCCACCTACGCCACTTCTTGATGGATTGGAAATTAAATTTTTGTGTCTTTTTTTAATGTTCCCTTTTTATATACTCCTTAAATAGGCTAGCTACAAAATAAATGGGGCCATGAGGAAGTCTATGGATCCATAATTGGTAAACCCAAAATTCATTCAAATTCAATATGTATAATAGAGACTTTCTGAGGGGTACTTGATTTACATGTTTAACTGAATCACAATATGTTATGAATTCGGAAACATTTTTGGGATATTTTCTTGGGACATTAGTGACACTCCGGCCGATGTTGATATTAAAAAAATATCCTCCTCTCGTGAGCAAATGGTGGACTAGAAGCAATAGTCCGAAAACTCACAATGCATGATAATGATGAAAACCTAGTATTACTCGAGTATTCTCGTGTATCCAATTTCAGATCGTTTGTGGTGAGCTTTCTTCCGATATCTATAGGCAAAATTGGCCACCAGCCCATGATTATCAATCCTCTAACCATGGTTATGTGCCTTCATCGCAATCTTTATCAGAAGATCTCTGCGCGTGGGCTTGATATACACGATTATTAGGAACTTACATAACAAAAAACCAGTATTAGTGGTTATTTCTCTCTTGGCTCTCTCTAAAGTCGTTACGCAAAGGCATACCACTCAAAGAGCTGCAAAAAAGTTCCAAATTTAATTAAAGATGCATCCATCTTAATTTATGGCTGAATGAGTGAATGGTATGGGGCAACATTTATTATTGTTGCAATTCTTTTCCTATTAGACATATAATATCTGCATTGTATAGTTGGTTGGTGGGCCAGTCAAGGGGAGACCAAATGAAATCACGAAGTAGAGGGTGTGATAGATTTGTTGAAGCCTCGATTGGATGCAGCCATAGCAAGGGTATTATTTCATCCGGCTTTGATGGGATAGATTTGGCTTGGTTTGGTTTGGCTGGGCAATTCCCACTCAGAGGAGCTCATCCCTCTCTCCATTTTATCCCCCTTGGCCAGTTTTGGAGCCAAAAAATACAAACGGGTTTCGAGGTGAGCATAAATAATATCCTCTCCTCGTCCCCCTCCTCTATCTTATCCCTCCATTTCAACTATAGACAAGTCATTTCTTTTATATCAAAACAAATCTAAACCATTAAAAACATTATCTGATGATTGTGATCACATAGACGGCACCTTTGCAGTGAAGTCATTTCCTTTTATGATTTAGGTCCAAACCCCAAACCGACTTTAAATTCGGAATATGCATGTATTTTTTGGGTAGAAATTACACTATGCACCCAGAATATCAAAACATAAGCAAAAGGGCCCACAAACTTTGAGAACTTCCACTTTGACCTCCAAACTGACTTCAAACTATTCAAGTTGATGCCCGAATGACCTGAAACACAAAAGAGACTAAACAAGTATCCCATGTCCAACAAATACGACTAACAAGTTCACCTATAACTTAAAAGGGCCTAAATATACATATTTCGGAATTTATCAGTTAATGATAAGTCGTTGTCAAAAGCTATCACCTATTATCATAAAATTCTCCAAAAATTACTTATAATAAAATAAGTTCTTTTGTTTTGCTGAATATCAATAAAAAGAGAACATTTTAGTCAATCTTTGTCTTTTTCCATTTCCTAAGCATCCACCTAGATTCAAAAAGTAAAATATCTATGAACTTACCTATCTATTTTACGTAGTTGGCCTTTGAAATTAGACTCTACACTTCAATATTTATTTTGTGTAAAATCTTTCTTTAGTCTTTCTCGTTTTTACTTAACTATTAGTATTTTTTTTTTTTTTGTTATTCTCTACTTAGACGTTTTTGTATTCTATTCAAATATTATATACTCTTTCGTAGATCATATTCTAAGGATCATATATTTTTTAAACGGTCATGATATTCTAATTGTTGTATTCCTAGGAATTTCGAACTTACGGCAATTTCATAGACCATAGTAAGATATTAATGTAATTTTAATTTTGGTTGTGACTTTAAATTTCATTGTTGTCAAGCTAATTTCCATTGGCATTTATAACTTCAAATATGTCATGTACTATATTCATATTAATTAGTGAGGAGTATATTTCAGAAATTAGGTCAAATTTTCGTATAGGTTTTCTCTGTATCTCCGTTCCCATTCATCTTCAA
Source organism: Rhododendron kiyosumense (assembly GCA_019656275.1). Lineage (NCBI taxonomy): Eukaryota > Viridiplantae > Streptophyta > Magnoliopsida > Ericales > Ericaceae > Rhododendron > Rhododendron kiyosumense. The sequence continues at coordinate 472,651 of BPLS01000674.1, forward strand.
CCGTTATATTACATTCCAATTTTTACATTCTAAAATTTTAAAACTACCAGCTCCAAAAACTTTGGTACATGGGAAGAGAGGAATTTGGTAAGATATCAATACACTTTCACATACTTTTATATATTTTTCACTCTTCAATACGAGAAATTTTTCAGTGCCAAACGGGTATATCGATCCCACGTGATGCCCGCTCGACATTTCTGAGTCATTCGATACACTTTTGGACACCTCAGATAAAAACTTTTTCTTTCCTCTCACCCCTCCTCTTTCTCTCTCTCTCTCTCTCTTTTACTCTCTAAATCTGAACCGTCCAAATCACATTGAACAGCTCGGATGTACTGAACTAACACCACGTGATATCCACTTGACCTAAAAAATTTCAGTTTTTACATGTTAAGACTTTTTTAGCATTTTCCATTCTATTTTGGGTCTCTCTTTGCTTTTCACTTTTGTTTATCATCCGCATGATAATTAAACAGTGCACAGCATAACCCTCCTTTCTCTTTCACATCCCATCAACTCCACACCACCATACACGCTTCTCTCTCTCTCTCTCTCTCTCTCTCTCTCTCATCTGCTTTCCCGAAAACGCTCTCCTCCATCTCAACGGAAACAAATTAAACCCCTACAAAGAGTGAGAGAGAAACCCTGCAAAATAGACCCCAAAATCCAAAGCAACAAAGAAAATTCGTCTTTCCCGTGAGAAAGATCTTCAGCCAACTGTATTTTATTCTCCGGAAAACCGAGAGACAACCAGATAGATACAACCACAGACCCGACGCGATTGGCGCCGAGTACGTACTTGGAGTCTGATTATCTTTTTAAGTTTAAATTTAACAATTGATCAAGACACAATTAATCCAGACAAATGGATCCAGCATCCGACCCGGACCGCGCCGGCGAGGGTCCATCGTCGACAACTGGCGGCGGCGAGGAATCGGCGGGAGGCGGCGCATCACCTTCTGCCGCGCCGCCGAGTAGGTACGAGTCGCAAAAGCGTCGCGACTGGAACACGTTCTTGCAGTACTTGAGAAACCACAAGCCGCCGCTGACGCTGGCGCGGTGCAGCGGGGCGCACGTGATCGAGTTCCTCAAGTACCTGGACCAGTTCGGGAAGACGAAGGTGCACGCGACCGGGTGCCCGTGCTTCGGGCAACCGAACCCGCCGGCGCCGTGCGCGTGCCCGCTGAGGCAGGCGTGGGGGAGCCTCGATGCGCTCATCGGACGGCTCCGAGCCGCGTACGAGGAGAACGGGGGGCGAGCCGAGTCGAACCCTTTCGGAGCCAAAGCGGTGAGGATTTACTTGAGGGAGGTGAGAGAGAGTCAGGCTAAGGCTAGGGGGATACCTTATGAGAAGAAGAAGAGGAAACGGACGCCAGCGACGGTTGCGGCGGCGGAAGGGAGTGGTGATGTTCAAGCGGGGAAGGGTGGTGGTGGGAGTAGTGGGGGTGTGGCCGTTACTTCTGTTACGACCACTACTACTGTATAGTTCCCACTTTTGTAACTTTTTAGTATTTTCTGTTTAATTGTTTTAGGTAATTAATTGATCTTTATTTTTTTGCAGAGAAGAGTAGAACTTTGAAGTAATTATTTTAGGTAAATCAATTAATCGATCTTTATTTTATACAACTTTGAATTTTGAAAGTAACTAATCTCTTTTCTCTCTCTATAAAAAGAATAAGATTAGTTTTCACCATTTACTCGCGCGCCCGTCTCACATTACTTGTCTTATGCTAAAATTCGTATAAAAATATTTTCCCGCTTTAATATTAAAATAAAATACTGTTGTGCGTATTTGTTGAACCTATTTACACGATAATTAGGGGGTGTTTTTTTTTAATTTTGCGCCAATTTTTATGAATTATTGATTTGTCTCGATAAGAGGAATTGAAAAATTCATATTTTTTCCGACTTTATCTTGGATACTTGTGAATTTTTTTGGGCGAATATCATAATTTATTATTTTTTAAATTTCTCTCGTTGAGACAAACCAATAATCTATAAAAATTTAGCGTAAAACTAAAAAACACAATTTTTTTTTAATAAAAACAAAACAAGAACTACAATTTGAGTTTAGTAGAAACAATTAGTTTGGGACAGAAAAGATTTACTATCTTTTAAAACATAGATAGTGATGAGCATCTTCCTAGCTAGCGTCTCGAATCATGGCTATTTAAGATTGTTTAGTAAAGGTTTTGCGGGAGATTTTTGGGATATTAATTGGCCAAAAAATCTATTAAAAACCGGAAATCTTTATTTCTTATAGAAAGAAAAAAAAAAGAATCTTGAGCCATATTGTTTTTTAAGTATTTGTTTTTTTTTGAACTGTAAAAGGGCAGGAGGGGGCGACCGGCGTAGCAACCACCCTTGGGCGTGACCATAGGGGCTCCCTAACCCGCTGTGAAATGTCCGGTTCGAGCCATAGCTACTGTCCGTGAGGACAGGCCGTCACCACAGCACCACCTAGGCGCACAGCTGGCACAGGGCCCTCCACACGTCCCTCCAGCTCATAAACATTTTTTTGCAACTGGAGGGGCTCGAACCTGAGTGCATGGGAGGGACAGGCACTTAAGCCCATCACCTGGGCCAGCTGGGCTACCACCCAGATGGTTTTTTAAGTATTTGTTTGATCTCCTCTTTTTTGAACTTGTTTGTTGTTCTTCTTCTTCTTGGCCGCCTTGTTTGTTGGAGTACTCAAGAGACAAGATGTGCGAAAATTATTCAAATACTCCCGGATTACATGAATAATAGTATACTTCCTCCTTTCACATAAAAAGTAGAATCCACACGGAAGACATATGCGAGACCTACATGCATTATGAGAAGAAGGAGTATATTGTTAATATACTCCGGGAGTAATGAATAATTACTCCCAAGATGAGCCACTCCACTCCTACTGTAGTATTGCATCATCATCAGCTGCTTCCTCTCTCAAAATCACATACGTACTCACATGTACAGTATTTTGGAGTTTTACCTTTTGGAATTTTTTTTAGTGCATGGTGGGTACTACGTGGTGTCCGCTCAACACATCTGAGCCGTCCATTGTATTTTGGACGGTTTGGATTTGGAGAGAGAAAGTGTTTGGGTGAGAGGAGAAAGAGGGGTTTCAATCCGAACCGTCTAAAAGTGCATTAGATGGTCCGAATGTGCCAAGTAAATACCACGTGGGATATATCCACCCGGCACCAAAAAATTTCTCCTTCTATCTTTTTAATCCCAATGGCACCGTTTCACCCGTTTGACTGGTTTAATTGAAAGAATACATGCATAATTAGTCAATGATTTTCATTTCCATTTTATTGATACTAAGTTAATGCGTACATAAGTTGATTCGGACAACTAAATTATATAAGAAAATTTATAATTAGTCAATTCGGACACCTGAATTATAAAAAAAAAGCTAGCTAGTAGTTGGAAGATATAGGAGAACTCATATATGTAAGCAGAGAAGTGTATACACCCACCAACCACACCTCAAACCACACCATTCTCACATCAATCACGTGGGACCCACACTTAAAAATATAGGATCTACACATGGTGCGGCCCATGTGCATGTGAGATGAGTGTGGTTGGAGGTGTGGTTGTTGGGCATGCACCTTATCATTTCTCAAGCGTTCAATGGAAAAGTTTTTTTTTTTTTACTTTACCATAATATTTTTTGTAATATCCAAGATAAAATTTAAAAAATTGGTTATCTTAGATATTTTCAAAATGTGTGGGTAAAAGTCATAATTTTTACTTTTCGATTCCTCTCGTCTCATTGAGATGAATTAATAGAAATAAAAAGTTTGTCGCAAAAAGAACCAAACGAAAAAAAATCCAAAAATCCCTTATCGTAACCCAAAACCCCCCATTAATATAGCCTAACCCTGGTGACGATTTGCCTTTTATTTTCTTTTGGGGTAACCACCACGTCAGTGTGAAAACGACACACTAGCCAACCGTTGCTTCCATTAGTATATTATTCCATTTATCCATTAATCATTGGAGTTTTGTCTCTCTGCCTTTCCTTCAATTATTATATCTTTTCTTTGTTATGATAACACAGACCCACACCCACACCCAATGACCAATATTGTTGAAACATTTCCAACAAAAATCAACGCTCATTAATTGTGCAGGACTGTGGATATTCCATTAATTAGTATTGCTTCTTCTTCTTTTTTCATGATTTTTTCTCTGGTTTGGTCTGGAACCTCTTTCAATTCTGACTTTTATGTTTGGTTTAACAAGTAGGAAAATTACTGAAAAGAGCCCAATGGACTTTTGTTAAGATTGAAAGAGTGTGTGTGAAAGTGTACAAAAGTACGTAAAAGTGGATAGAAAAACGTAAAAAGTGTATTAGCATTTGTGTTTTTTTGTCATTTTATTTAGCTTAATGAAAACTCAGTAGGCTTCCAATAGTAGGACCCTAATTAAAACTATCCATGATCCTCCTTTCATATGTTTTTTTTTTTGCTCGGCAAACGAAACTTTTATTAAAACTCGAAAGGGTACATCGAGGGAAATACAAAAATACAGCAAACATAGCTAGCCCATCCAACAGAGTGTTGAATGAACTCAGACCTCAACATGAACTACAGTTTTAGCCTACGAATACCATCAAGAAACACCTTAAACTCCTCCACCGAATAAATCTTGATTGCGAACTTGGCCTTCATCCACATTGCGATTCTTGTTTTTACCAATTCCCCCACCACCTCAATACTTGTGTTAGCATTGTTGAACACATTGTTATTCCGAGCTAACCACAAGGACCATAACGTAGCATAAAAGGATACTTCCCACACACTTTTCTCTAAGTTCCGAAACCCGGAATCAAACCACCATAAGGCCAGCTCTGACACCGAAAGCGGGCATACCCATGATACATGCCACCAATCCTCCTTTCATATGTTCACCAGCGAAGACATAAATTCACTTAGCGATATGCAATACACATATTTTCCTCTGTGACATATAACTGACATGCATGCATTAAAAAAAATACCCTAAAAAATATCCACCAATAATACTTGAATCCAATTCCAAAGTGTTGTTTACATTTTGGAACAAGGATCCCGTGCTCTCACATACCTGCCACGAAGAAGACTGCTTGAAAGGTTTGAGGTTCACCCATCGAACCAAGGAACAACTAGAGCCGTTCAGATAGAGCGCGAACGATAGGAAAATGAAAAGAGACGAAGGAGCAAAAGCCGTAGACCGCCTAAAAAGGAATACTATTTATTATTTGATCCATATCCTGACTTCGAAGAAATAGAAGTTTTCTTTTTATCTCGATGCGTAGTTTCTGAACAATGTATTAATATTATTTGCAGATGGCAATATTCCTAAATTAATCTGATATCCTGAAAATAGACTTTGAAGATATTCAGTGGAGTCAAGGCATATATAACTTGTCCTGGCTCCACTAGGGCGCCCTATTTTTTTGTGGGTAAATGACCCTTTCCTTCCTTTTTCTCTAATTAGATATTTAGGGTGGACTGGAGAACGTATTTTACAAATATAAATATAAAGATTGGATCTGTTGTCTAGATGATGATATGATTCTCTTGCAGATTATGCTTTAATATGCTCTAAAGTTACCCAAACAAAAAGGAATTAAATTCCACCTAAACGCTAGAGGACTGTAGTAATTGGGCTCTCTCAAAGGGGTGGACTGTATATGATTCTCTTGGTAGAAAGAGTAGAGCTAACTTTGGGCTAAAGCCCGTAAAGCCACCGCTTTAGGTTCCCTAATTTTAACTAATTTTGGAGGCATCCAACTGTATAGGCTCATATAAAAGTGAGGCCTATTTAAAAAATTAAGCATAACTTGCTTAAAAATTTTTAGGGCCCAATTTAGAGTGAAGGCTGAGTGAAAAAATCCAAACAAGTATCTTATTGTGCAAATCTGAAAGATATTTTGAAAATAGATAAATGCGCTATCCAGTATTGATGGGACTCATGGGAGGGTTTTATGTTCCAAATTGAAAAGAAGTTTCATTAAATGTGCTCACTTACTTAAAGGTAAATGGTAAGTTGTTCTCCAAATATAGGGATTGTTGAGTATTCGATGTAGTTAAAAATGTGAGAAGAGTAATGTTTAAATGATACTTTTGGAGATATTGTAACGGTTATTTGACATGAGTTTGGGTTTTATGTTCTCAAATGCTTGTAATGTTCCCTGTGTAAAAAAAATAAAATGCTTGCAATGACTTAGGTATGATGTTTTTTTCCCGCAACAATTTTTAATTATGCAAAGTATATTTTTATTTTGTTTGAACACATTTAATTCATTTTATATTAAAGTTCGAAAGCAATACAGATTCCATCAAAAGATACAAAAATGAATCAAAGCTATCAAGACTTCGACACAGGCACACCTGCAGAGGCAAGACCGAAGAAATCGCCAAATGAGAACCAATCTAGGTCCAGATAGCAAAGAATCCCAAACGGACCGAACCCCCACCTCAAACCCGAGAAAGCACATATGAAATCTAGACATCTTCACAACTATGATACCAGCATCCGCCGGTGAACCGACATACGACATAGCCACGGCTACTGAGAACCACCTCCGAGAAACCCAACAACTACTACGCACCAGCAGAAAACTACTAACTTATTTACCCACCACCACAACCCACAGGATCTGGAACAAACCAGACCGGGACAAGATCACCGGACAGGACTGGGGGAACCCAGCCGGAAGAAACTCCACTACGGGAGAAACTAACGAAAAAAGAAAACAAAAAAAAACTAACTCCGACCACCAAAAACCCTACTTATTACCATCCAACTGAAGACGAGATGAGCACGACTGCCTCCAAACCACCATGATCCAGCTTCGAGTTCGCTAGGGTAGCCACCTCGTGACAGAGCTGCCAGGGCAGAACTGCGTCACAGGGAACGCCAGAGCAGCAGCTACGATGCTGGAAAGGGTGTGGATCGGCAGATCTGAGACCACCGGCGCCGAGAGGAGGAGAACCAGGTTTAGGCCCGGTAAATCTAAGACCCGGAACTGAGAAAGAGTGACCTGCTTTTTGTTGTCGCATGGAGTAATTATTCGGTGTTGGGGCACCGCCACACATTCATGTGAGATTCATTCACATAGTACAAATCCCACAAGACTATGTATTTCCATTTCGATTTCCAGACAAGAAAAAGAAGGAATATGTTTACGTTTTCACCATAATCAAATTTCATTTCCTGGCTAACTATGTAAAAAACGTGTATACTGTCTGAAAAAAAACACGAAGATGCTAGAGGATTGCGCGAAGCAAAACAAATACAAAGCACACATAGAATAGAACAGTACGCTATGCAAAGATGCCAAGTTGTTACACCAATACGATTCACAGATCTACTCATTGTGCTTCATTCGCTGTATACCAATATTGACAGACCCGACTCTAATACCTGCAATTTTATGAAAAAACAGAAGAAAAAAAAAGTACTTATTAAGAAGTACATAGAACCTGAAGGCATCTACCATGAAACTGCAACATCAACTTCGGTCCAACCATGACGTTACGGCTGATCTGATCCTTGATGAAAATGACTTCGTTGCATCTTCTCTGTAGCAGACTGGAGCACGAGTGTTTCGTTTATTCTTTTGAATGGTATTGAGGGACAGGGCGCTGCAAGCGTTGGGCAGAGTAGTGCCTTTATAAGCTTCACAAATATAGCTTATAAAGTTTTCGTAATCCTACAAAAAGGGAAACATTGTCAACTTGTGGAGACACCGCCTCACCTCTACCTCACTCTTAAGATTGCAATAATCAAAACATCATCAACTTGCAGTAAAGTCAATAATCTTGCTGAAGAATATAAAGAGAACATGAGTTGAAGAATTAGCAGAAATATAAACTCATAATTCTAGCCCAGTGAGATACAGAAAGTAAATTCTGAAATGTGGATATTTTTAGTCAATGGAGGAAGAAGAGAATAACCTCGTAGAGGGGTTGCCCATCAACGACCACCCAAGGCACATATTCATGGGGAGGTTGAAGGGTTTTTGTTTCTGCTGCATATTGTAATTCAAGCTGCACAAAGATCATGAAAAAAATCAGCCACGAACTATTCATGAAAAGAAAGGTTTTTGCTCTTATCTACATGAAAATTGAAATGCATACATAACTTAGAGGAAGGAAAGTCAAAAAAAAAAAAAAGCTTAATCCAATCTAAATATGAAAAAACTTGTTCAAGAAGAGAAAAGCAGGAGAAAAATAATAACTTTGGAAGTTTAATTTCAGATTCCTCCTCATAAACTTGACATGTGTCTAATTAGGCCAAGAAAGATCATATAACGGTGTGAGTGACTCTAGGCAAATCATTTCCAGCATTTCACATAGAAAGGCTACCCCGATATCAACCCACAATTATGTCTCATCTTTATATAGCTACATTGAAGGCTACGCATGGATACATGAAAACATCCCAATTAACAAAGGTGGACAATATCAAGAGACTTGCCAAGGAGATATGAGTGCATTTCCATAAGGAGAAAATAAACACCACAAGCTACTGCAATTAGATAGAGAGAAATCAGATTTTTTGGAATTCCTTTCAGCTTTGACAGGATTGTAATGTTTCACACATCAGCATTCTTGTTATGCACTAAGTAAAACCCAAATCTAGAGAAAGCTTACCTCTTCCCCACATCCGCTAGTATAGCATTCAGTAATAGGTGTTGCATCCAAACCCAATTTGTCATAACATGTTTCCCACTCCGCGTATTTGTGCTCATAGACCAGAGTTTCAACGCAGTAGATGAAAGAGAAATGCTTATTCTGCAAAAGAGTTTTGATGCCACAGTAAGAGCACTGAAGGATCTAGATAAACAACCTTTCTGATTAAGCGACACATATATCTTTTACGCAAAAAACATAACTATTTGAAATTCTAAGAACAACGGGGAGGTGTTCCCTTAGATACCAGAAGGACCAATTTTACGTTTTCCCATGAAAATCCTAAAACTTAGTGATTATATCTGCAGCTTGATACCGTAGCACAACTCACCAAGAACAACATGCTTCTACCCATAGTCAATTACCAAGGACTGAAAAAAGGCCATAACTCAAGCTCACGATGGCCCGGTGTATTGTTATTTAAGGCAAGGAAATGCTAATTGCTAAAATTCAGAGAGTTCCATTGCACTTTTCATCGCATTTTGAAGCATTGTTACATAATTAATTCAAAGCACATATTTGGAAGCAATTCTCTCATGCCCATCTAAATTAATGGCAACCAAAGATAATCTCCTCATTAGGAAAATCACTACCGAGTCCTGATAGCATTTGCCAACATCTTGCAATTTTCCCATTGAATGCATCACTCATGCTGCGAGAATGTGATAGAGCCAAAACCTTTTAGAATGCCATTGATATACCACACCAATTAACTTCTTCCTTTTAACCTTAGTTGCAGGAACCTTCAACTATGCCCACGTTTCTTTGACGGAAATGCGCTTCTGCGTTCCCGTCGAAGGAAACTCCAAGAAACTCGTCCCAATGACGACAGTAACTCGTTCCTTACCTATACGGGAACTTACACCCAAAAAACGGTTGAGAGACTTACGATTCAAGCTGCAATTGGTACCTTTAAAGTTATTTTGTTCTTGTTGGTGTGCACATCTGATCTTAACCTTATAGAGTCACACTAATGCCTTTAACTTTTATGTCTACTTAATATGCATAAGAGCTCTATTGTGTAATCATGTGCTACAATAAAAATGTTGAAATATAACTAGAAACTTATAATTTTGATAGTAATATTTTATGTGGTAGAATAATATTTTTATGTTGACATTTAACAATATAAAATTCCAAAATATATTTATAATTTTAATAATTTTTCCCTATCGCTCCCAATGGCGCTCCCATACTTCTATGATCATCCGCTTCCCCATCCCCGCTCCCGCTTCGTGTAACTAAGCTTTTAACCCCCTTGCAACTTGGATCAAAACCAAGTACAACACAAAACTTCTCCATGCTTCAGCCTTCAGGAGTAAAATGGGCCATCCTTTTTCTTGTCATTTGTTGGACAATTCCAAACAAATGCCATTTTGTGTCTGACTCAAATCATGCCATTATGGATTTACACAACTTGATCAAAGGGATCATATAATTCCCCCAACACAAATTTAGTCGGAGAATTTTATTCAAGTGGGGTGGTTTCCACCACCAGTGGGTTTTTTTAAACTTAATGTTGATAGTCCGATGGAACAATCAACAATTGCAAGTTTGACAACATCTGGAGGTCTTATCCGTGATCACCTTGGGACATGGATCAGAGGTTTACAAAGAACTTGTGGTGTTGGCTCAAGTCTGATGGCTGAGTTTTTAGCGCATTACAAGATGGATTACAATTAGCTTGGGATCTAAACATACAAAAATTGTAAGTGGTAGCGGATTCCATGGCTACTGTTCAATTATTGCAAAACGATAATGCTCATCGTGATTGCTGTTTACTGTTAAACAAGATCAGCAGGGGGGATGATTAGGCATATCTTCCGGGAAGATAACAAATGAGTGGATATTTTGGCAAAGACGATAAATGTTTCAGTTTCTAATTCTTTTGTTTTAGATTAGCTCCTTCTGGCATTTCCTCGCAGTTGTTCCAATAATCAACGGATTTTACATCCCAGAACAATGTTGTGTTAATTTATACATGTTCCTCTTTCACCAAAGAAAAAGATGAAGAAATGTTTTATAGCATTTTCTCATATTAACAACTCAAGCAAAGGTGTTTACCAGATCCGGCCAGACACTGATTGCACATGCCTCGATGGTGTTCAGCAAGCATTCCATTGGGCCATGCTGCAATCATTACAAACAAGCAACTTATTATACCACTCCAGCAATTGTCAAACGAATATAATAAAGATGCAACTGGGATCAACTATGCCATTACTATGTAGAGATGCTTACATAATGTAAATACATTAAGATAAGGATCCAGGAACCAAACTGTGATGTGCAAACCTTTAGCTGGGGCATGAGCCCTTATAATTTTGGAATTAACTTATCAAAATTTAGTGACATAAGAAGGTTTTTTGTTAAAAATATTGTGACAAACACGTAAATGGACAAGAAGGGAGTTGAAACCGAAGGGTTCGCCAGGTGGTCAATGCCTGAGACTCAAAGGTTTGCTCCATCCTAAAGTCTTAGATTTGAAACCTCCTATATATATCAACTCCTTGAGGACCAGACCATACACGACTTTGGCCTGGTTTTAATTGGCCTCCATTAATAAACGGTGGAAGATGGCACGGACACCAGAGGTATCAAAACAAAGACAAGAAGGGAGTTGAAGTTGGAGGGAAACCTGGCAATCGAAGGTG
>BPLS01000675.1:35871-64390 GCA_019656275.1 Rhododendron kiyosumense
ATCCAATACCCTGTCTAATCCCAGGGGATAAGTTAAACATGTCTAATCACCTAATATTCCAGGGAGTACATCACAGAATTGAACACCAAATCTACAATAGATTACAGAATTGAACCCAAAAATCAGTACTTGTCTGGACGCAAGTGGTATATTTGTCTTTAGAGAATCATAGATGCATCTAACGGTGTCACTAATTTAGCATATGCAAGTGGTATATTTGTCTGGACGCAAGTGGTAGATAAAGGGACCAACAAAGTTTTGGGATCCTGCACTAGCATATGCCTTGCCGGCCACCCTAGACATTTCCCATTTAGCCTTCCTTGTGTTCCCATGAATTTTATTATATGATTTTACTCTCTACGAGACTTGCGGGTGCAACGTTAATCCCATAAAGTTTTGGGACCCCTGCACTAGCCTATGCCTAGCCTACCACCCAAGACATTTCTCATTTAGCCTTCCTTGTTTGCCTAAAGTGCTTCTATAGATTTTATTACGCAATTTCACTTTTTACAACCGCTCTAAAAATACACTTGTGGATGCAATATCAATCCCATAAAAAGACCCCAAAGTTTTGAGACCCCTACACTAGCCTATGCCTTGCTTGCCACCCTAGACAGTTCGCCTTCCTTGTTTGCTTGGAATGCTCCCATGAATTTTGTTACACAATTTCACTCTCTTGACCGTTCTATAAACACATTTGTGGGCAACGTCAATCCCATAAAGGACCCACAACGTTTGGGGCCCCTTGCCCCTTGCACTAGCCTATGTCTTGCCTGCCACCCTAGACATTTCTGATTTAGTCTTCTTTGTTGGCCCGCAGTGTTCTCATAGACTTTGTTACACAATTTCACTCTCTGCAACGACCGCTCTAAAATCACTTACGGGTGCAACATCAATTCCATAAAAGACTCAGTTGAAACACCCCTTAAACACCAATTGGCTTTTGGAGAGACGGTGTAAAAGCGATCCGACATCCCTCAATACCCCCACAAAACTGAACTCTCAAAATCTAAGGAAAACTCTGCAGTTGGAACATGGAGAAGTATGATTTAAAATCTTTTGTATTTTGTAAAAAGTACTTATATGAATACGAAAAATATTGCGAGGCTTATGAGAATATAAATAAAATTTGGTAGACAGAGGATATTGAATGTCATCCCCTACCCTACCATGCATCAACGCCTGAATTCTCTACCAATGAGGATGGGCAAAAAAGGATAAGAACAATACTGTTAGTGTTGATAAACGGTCAAGCTAGTCGAGTTCGAACTTGTTCTGCACTCGTTAAGAACTCGTTCGAGATGTGTATGTTACTTGAACGTTTTCCATTAAACAAAGTTTGAACATTATGGAGTATTACGACTCTCTCATTCAGTTTATAGTGCATGTGTAAAGCATTCACACCTGTTCGACATCGCCTCGATTACAATTTATGGAAAATGCTAACCACTACCGTAAGGGTTGTGATTAATGTGTAAAAATTGCCTCGATATGCAGAAAAAATGTGTTGCTTTTTTTTGTGAAAGTACTATATTAATATCCGGGAAATGTGCATTGAAATTCTAGTACTTTAGTTGGGATTATAGGCAAATTATCCGCTACTTCTAGGGTTTAGATACGTGAAGAGAGCCAAACTTGACCATATTTACATAAAGGTCCCACCTCCCAAGATTGAGTGAAGAGACCAGAGAGGATCCCACAATTAGGTCAGTTTCCACCACCTATGACCCAACGTACACTCCAAGGACAATTGGATATGCCTTCCCATGCCAAAGAGATTTTTATTTTTTTTTCCTTGTTTTTTCTAATCATCACTAATGTGATTTTGTTGACAAGAAACAAGTTGCTCTGTCAGTTTCAAGAATTTAAAAAAAAAAAAGTAGTGTAAAAGAAAGCAAACTCAAATCCCACTTACTCCAGTTTCCAAATAAAAAATAAATAAAAATTCCCACTTACTCACGAAAGTTAAAAAACGCTTGGTCATTTACGCACTTCTTTTATAGTATCTATATTCTTTTATGTCCTTACTGTACCGTTGCAAACGAATTGAACAGCTCGCAAGTTTGGCTCGTTAATGCTCGGCTTAGCTCGTTTACTAAATGAGTCGAGTTCGAGATTTCGGTTCATTTACTAAACAAGCTGAGTGGAGCTCGGCTTGTTGAAAAAAAGTTAGGCTCGTTAAAAGATACTCATTTAGTAAATGACTAAGCTTGATTCGTTAAAATTCGAACTCAAGTTTTTGGCTCATTTAGTAAACAAACTGAGTTCGAGTTCAACAAAATTAAATTAGACTTAGCTAGGCTCGTTTGCAACCCTCGTCCTTCGTTATGCCAATTTATATTATTACTCTAAATCAGTTCTTTTTTAACTTACACATTCAAAAAAAAACCAGTGTAACTTTACACGAACAAAATGACAAGAGAGTGTTCGTAGTAAACTAATTAATCAATTCGTTATCAAACTTATTAACAACGGAAAGTAATGTTCCTTTTATAATGGGCGAAAACGTAATTTACTACTTGATAGCGGAACGGAAGGGCGTGGTGTGCACCATCCAACCCATCCGTTCGACAATTCAATGATCCAAATCTCATCTCATTAATGAATAGCTTAAATGCCACACGTCACCATCCTCCGTTCCCTTGATAGCAATAGTATAATTAAACTGTATCTTCTACTAAAATCGTCGTACAGTATTAATTTATTGAAGTACGTTTTTGAAGGATTAAAAATATTTTTTCAAATTTTTAACGGTTTTTGTTTTGTCTCCTTTCAGATAATTTCCGTCTTTCGTTTTCACTAAAAAATCAAATTAGGAAAATGGTTTTTATCTTTTGAGTCTTTTATCTTTTCAGTTGATGGTAACAAGTCACGAGTGCTGGTTCCGGACAAGGTTTGGGCGGCCAATTAATTTGTTAAAAGTAGTACTACAAATTTTATTTTATTTTATTTTTATCGATGAAAGTCTGTATATATTGTCAGAATAATTAGATTAGCATTTTGGAAGAAGAGTTGAACTTCCGATGACCTCCTTTCTCCTAGCACCTAAGCCCAACATTAGGTGTAGTGGCAGAGGTGGCGGTTGGGGTTCAGTAGTGGAGGGGCATCGATATCACTCTGAGGCAACAACAGGAGCTGGTTCTCCAAATTCCAATGGTGGTTTTTGTTGGGCCTGGAGTGCTCCCATGGATTTAGTTACATAATGTCACTCCTTGCGGTCACTCTAAAAACAGACTTGTGAGTGCGATGTCTTATGCCATAAAAGACTTAATTAAAGTCATCGCCAACACCAATTGGTTTTAGGGGAGATAGTGAAAAAGCAGTCCGACAAATGATTTTAGAGCCAAGAAGTCATGGGTTCGAGTCACGGGAGCGTTATCGTGAGGGAGGGATTGTTGGGCCTGGAGCACGCCCATGGATTTGGTTACACAATGTCACTCCCTACGACTGCTTTAAAAACAGACTTACGGGTACAATGTCGAATGTCATAAAAAACTTAATTGAAGCCATCGCTAGCACAAATTAGTTTAGTAGAGATGGTGAAAAAGCAGTCGACAGTTTTGATGTGTTTTTCAATGAGATTTGGGCTGGGCTGAGTGGAGTGGTCAGCAATGGGGGTGTCTGTGTCGATCTGCGCCGGGTAGCAACATGGGCTGATTTCCCGGGTTCCAGTGGTAGCATGAATTTGATCTCCATTGAGGCAACGTTCATGGAAACGAGGTCGTGCATTAGGGTTTTTGTTGGTCTCTTGCCAACTATTGAGTCTTGGACTCTCGGGTAGCCTCAGTCTTTTGTAATGAAGGCTTTTTTGGCTACCATTGTTCTTTAAATCTTTGTAATTTTTAAAGATTAATAAAATTTCTTTTGTAAAAAAAAAAAATCTTTGTAATTTTTAGAGATTAATAAAATTTCTTTTGCCAAAGAGAGAGAGAGAGAGAGAGAGAGAGAGAGAGAGAGAGAGAGAGAGGTGTTCTCTTGGCATTTATTATGTATTACTTAACACATCATAGTTTTGCTCCACAAAAATAACTGCAACATATATCGATCGAAAATTAAAACAACAAAATGTTGACAAACAAAAAACATTATCTACCAAATAAAACATAAGCATTGAAATGTGATCATGGAATAGGCATTACAACTTTAGAAGAAAACACATAAATTAACAGAAAAAGAAAGAGAGCCCTATTTTATTTTTTTCTTAAAAAATGGGTATGGAATCTCATGTGCTAATTGGGCATAAATTAAGTTGAAATACTCATAATTAAAAATGGAGGTCGATCCCATGCGCAACTAATCTTAATTTGATGAACTATTCTAGGTAATTACAAGGAATGATTAGGTTAATATTCATGCTAACTTTGTCATCATTAGCATCGTAGCTTCTTATTCCCTCAATCTAACGTGATCGAAAATTGCAATAAGTGTTTGTTTTTCATGAGGTCCATATGTTCGAATTCTATTCGATATCAAACATTTCAAATCTTAGAGCCATCGGAGAGTTGCGAGTTCAGGACCAGGAATTAGTCGAGGTGAGCGCAAACTACCCTGGACGTCCGATTATACATCTACTCCAAATAGTTTTTAATGGAATCAATCCCCTGTAGATAATTTAAAGAATGACTTCATTTTGGATTTGTGCATAAACGGAACTTCTCTCGAAATATAAACAATTTCTAGCTACTTTATTAAAGTGGGATTACCACCACCTCGATTAGTTTTTTTTTTAATTTGGCTGCTTAAACTAATTGATCATTGTGGCTCACCACCACAACACGTATCTTTTTGGCTGTTCTTATTTCGCAAACATTTGTTCTTTCCTGATAATCATAGTCTTAAAAATACTACTAAAATAATCATGTGCTATAACTTTAGTTTTTTATTTTTATTTTTATAGGCTGTGCTATAACTATAGTTAGTACGATAGGATCAGCAGGCGTGCTTGATAATTGTGAAAACGGACTTTAAGTTATAGCCTTAGATTCTATTCCATATTATAAATTTATAGATTCTGGTAAAAGTTGATAAACTTGTATGATATAAGTGATACAACTATGATGAAACTATTTTCAATCTGTAGCAAAGGCAGTAATCCTTATTGCAAATTCGAAAATCAGATTTTGAATTAAGTAGAATCCAAAATTTAATAGTTCTAAAAATTTAGTCCGGTTCATAAGGACACTCGAATTCATTACCATGCAAAAAGAATAAAAAAAAATTAGTCTGATTTTTCAGCTTTCAGAAATCGATAAAATATCAAAATCTGTTGATAGCGTTTTTTGATAAACGCTCACAGCTGCTTTTAAAATTTAGAATCTTGAAATTTTTTATACAAACATGCACGTACATGAGGTATTCGTCTGATTTACTTCCCATTTTTTTTCTCGGCTTTCTCCTTTTTTTCTTCGACTCACGAAAAGCTAAGCCAGTATGATTGATCTGCAGTTCAAGGGCACTCTTCAAGCTCTTTCTTTCATGATAGAAAGAGCACTCCATAGAGAATCCACTTCCATATAGAATAGAATAAAGGGTATGACAGATAGGACACATGAGTGAACTAGGTTTTGAGTTTGTAGGGTTTGATTAGGTTCATTGCAAATAACTTTGCTTTTGTTAAAGGGTACCCTACAAATGATGGAAACAAGTCTTTAATAAGATCGAGTGGGGAAATGTTGGAATCTATTGGCACAGCGCAAAACTCAGGAGTGAGAAAAAAAAAGGAAGAGAGAGAGATCGATGAAAGAAAGGATAAGAACAGGTTCCCTGCTTCGAGGAATTAGATTACGTGTGGCATCTGATTTTGTCAATGCTATATATTATATGCTTAGTTTTACAATCACAATAATGCAAAGACAAATGCGCTTTTCTTTTTCTATCGGTACCGATATCCGATCAGTTTTATTTTGTCACTCTAGCTTGCAGTTCAGATAAGATTCGAACCGCCGCTGAATATCGAAATCTCTCAAATGTACGTACGCAAGCCCTCTTGTATCTTGTGTTGTTGCTTGGCTTCAAATATTTGTCAGCTGGACAAAATGATCAGTTTGGGTTTGGATTACGTTCTTGGGTCTAGAATGGGACCCATTTACAAAGTGTTTGTGAATATAGGACGCAGTTTTATACAAAATGCGGTAGGGGATTCGCATATGAAATCTCTAATAATGTGGTTTAGGATCAAGTTTATGGATGTATTAGTTGCGGGTCAAAAAAAGTTTATGTATTGATTGGTCTGCTAAACGCATCAAGATGACTTCACGACGCATAAACACACCATTAAAATAGGTTTACCAATGGTAAGAGGGTGCTAATTAATTAACAAACTAAAGAAACTGGAGGTAATTAAACCAAAGAAGAATATATGCCTCTTAGTAGTAAGTACTCTATATACAATTAGAGGCATCTTATCTTATGTGTGAACTAATAGGCCATAATGAGACAAACTACAACAACATTAGTTTAGGTCATTAGTAGCATTATATGGAGGGCTTGGCCCGGTGTTAAAAGGCCTGGAATTTAACGATTTGCTCCCTTCTAATCAGGTTCTAGCTAGGTTCGAAACCTTTCAAGTGCTATCAGCACTTTTGTGGCCAGTTCTCCTATAAGGCTTCGCCAAGGGTTGTTGGACCCAAAAATGGACGATGGGATTAATCTCTCAGGCTAGATTTCCCTTATTGTCTAAACTGGCTAAATCTATAACAAAACTCAAATTTCTCCTCACTTATATCAATCGAAAGTCCATTTAGCGTAAACAATTAATTTATCTATATAGTCTTTAAATTCACCCAAAAATTAATTGAGATGCATGTAAACTGATTACGACCTGAGTTATCGAAAAGAGGAATAGTGTTGATTTATATGAGATGCATAAATGGTGGACGTTTCCTTCCACCAAAGGTTAAAGGCCCTTTAAATTAAATATTACCATATTAATTGCTCTCAGCCTTTAAAAAAGAAGATGATGTCACATGCGAGAAAAAAAAATCCAGAATTGACGTATGATTTGATAGTTTTTAATTATCTACTTTGTAATATAAGTGGTTATGAAGAAAGTAACAAAAGAAAAAAAAACCCTCACCCCATCTGAATATATACAAATTAAATAGTATTTTAATAAAACAGTGGCATAGCTTTATGCAAAGTAAACAATTAATGGGATAAAACATGTTTATCCTCACGAGATACAATGCATGCAACTGGCTGCTAATCCCCATTAACACCCCCGGCCGGAGAGGTTAATTAGTTAGAAAATATTTTATCTAATTAATTACAAGAACATAGCAGAGGGGGAAAATTAAGTACGAATGCTTCCTAGTCTTTCTTTCTTGAGGACGAAGGAGTCCTATTTAAGGTTTTAGGACCTATAGATACAATTTTTGAAAGTTTCTTCCAATGGATTTCCCAACAATGTGTAGTTCATCTTCTTCGATCCCCACTAGTATATATGCATACAATTGGGCTTATGTATCCACGGTCGCTTGGCGAGAATCGAGATTAAATGTATGCGCACAAAAGGACTTTGGGATCTTGGTTTTGGCTTTGGCAAAGGTGTGGTGGAGTCCCTTGTAAACAATTGTGTCTTGTTGATATCAATATTCCATGACTGATATGGCATACAATCTATTTTCTAAACAGAAAAAGATAACAAAAAAGCAGTATACTTAATGTTGTTGGGCTAGAGCTATTGTTCTTATGTCTAGGTTGGATTTAGTAATCGTTCCGCTAATAAAAATAAGTACCACCTATTTTTTTAATTAAATCTGATGTATTGTGAGAAAACGGCATATCCCTTAAAATAAGAAATATACTTAAAAAATAAGAATCTTAATAGAATGAGGCCGTAATCAAGGCCGGCTTATAGGCAAGGCCAGGGAAGCCGGCGCTTCCGACCCCGGAAAAAAATTAAAAACGAGGCCTCTAAATTTTTAGGATCCCTATATATATATATGGTCCAAAAAAAATTGCATTAACCTCCTTTACACAAAATAAGCCCAATTGAAATTTAGGAGCCACAAAATAGGTCCAAATTGTGGAATTACTCATTAAAAACACTTAGGCGTTAAAAAAGAAAAAAGAAAACAAGGCGTATTCCATAGCAAATACATATTCTTTATTTATTTTGAATTTGCTATTTTGATTTCTTTTAATACTACTCCCTCTGTCCTAATTTATTTGTCTAATTTGAGAAATACAATTTTTTGAGAGAACACAATCATTGTACCAATAAATGATCAACTTTCCAAAAGTTGTCCACCAAACTTTTTGAAAAAAATTACTTTAGTTCAAATGGTAAGAGACAAAAAGGGAATTTTGAAGCTTTTGGTCCCTTGGTCTTTCAAAGTGGACAAACATTTTGGGACAAGTAAAAGTTAAAAAGTGGATAAATAAATTGGGACGGATGGAGTAGAAAAATGCATAAAGGCCTTATTTTCGAAGTACGCTTCCGGCCCTCGAAAGTCTTGAGCCGGCCCTGGCCGTAATAGGTTCAAGCTAGTTTTAGAAAATGCATGCCATGGAAAAATAGGATAAAAGTAAGTAGTAACTACAGATAAGTGAATAGTTTTATATAATTTTAAGCAAAATCATTACTGTTATAACTAGTACTCCTTCCGTCCCTTTTTAATTATCCTGTTTTGTAACTCCAACTTATTAAAAAGCTATCATCATTATACCTTTCACATCAATTTTTTTCTCTACTTTCCCTACTTACCCATCATTATTACACTTTTACTCACTTACTTTTCAAAATGGAATCTACTTTTAGGAACAAAATAGACAATTCATCAACTTTTACCCACTAACTTTACAAAATAGACACTTATTAAGGGACAGCCCAAAATGAAATACCGTACTATAAATAAGGAACGGAGGGAGTAAAAAAGTTGACCTACTTTGTAACCCTGGTTAGTTTCTGTCTTAACAAGAAGGTAAAATTAGGTCAAAGGAAGTTGGAAAATCATCCTTGGATCCTTTTGATTAACATAAATAGCTGTTAGTTACCATTTTGGGGCTCTTTTTCCCAGTTGACTTTAAAGGCAATTGCATTGTAAAGATTCTAAGAAGTAACCAATTTACTTTGACTTTGGTAGACAAAAGGCCTGGTAGACAAAAGGCCACCTTGTATTCAGTGAAGGATATCTGTAGCTTTCAAATGTGAATTAAACTTCAGTGTTGATTTATTAAAAACGAGTATTGCTAGTGCATGTCAAAACTTTTTTTGTTTGTGCCAAAAATTGTAATGCATAAAAGAGTACTTTTACTATGTGTAAAAGAACAAATTAAGTTTTTACTAGATACTACGGTTTTGATATTAACAAAAACAATTTAAATATTATCATTAACAAGATTACATTAAGTAATTAGAAATGCTATGAACAGATAATCACATTTACATCATGTCAAATTTGTATTTGTCGATCAATACATTGACATGCTAAATGTAATCTACTAATTGATCATTGTGTCTCTTCTATTTGTATTATTTTCCTTGCATTGTTTAACTTGTGTCCTTTGGGAATATTGTGGTTTGACCGATTTCTCATCAATAAATAGTAGTCTCCATACATTATCAAAAAAATGTATGAGAGATATAGCCTTGTATCTATAATTTAACAACAGCCGACCCGATATGCACTTACATAATTGAAATTTTGTAAGCCTTGGATGTACTCAAGTACTACATAGTCGAAGAACCACTTAAAAATCTCTCTCTCTCTCTCTCTCCTATTTGTATGTCTTCTCTTTAATTTGTTCTTTGTTCGTTTGTGCATTCTAGTTTGACCAATTTCTCAATAATAAAGACTAGTATGAACTATCCGCAAACTGGCTCGGAATACCATATGATACCAAGAAAAAACAGTAATTTACGTTACCAAGAAAATATATGAGAGATAGCTATGTATCTAATACTCCATCAAGAACTGACCCACTTTTTGCACGTACACAACTAAAACTGGTGTAAGTCTTAGATGTAGTCAAATACTATATAGTTGAAGAATCACGTAAAAGTCTTTGTGTCTCTTCTGTTTGTAATTCTTGTATTGCATTGCTTTTCAGCCATTGGATGCATTGTGGTTTGACAAATATCTCAACAGTAAGGATCGGTCAAAATTATGCGCATACGCTACCGAGGAAAAACGTACGTATGAGAGAGATAGCTATGTAACTATCCATGCTTCAACAGCAGCTGACCCACGGCATGTTCAGGTACAAGACGACATTGATGCATGTGAAACAGATCGATGAGTAGTAAATATCGCCATGTGCATGCCAATTGGCCTTGAATAGCAACAAACACAAATAGCATTTTCCCCTTGTCCATCAGCCGCAGAAGGAGACAGTACCACAATGAATAAAAACACAACACTGGCAGAATTGGAGGGACCAAACTGGAGTATAAGTTACCAACTCAACATCACTCTTGTTTGGTTCTTGGGAAAATTATGGCATGAATCTTTTTGCTGTACGTTCAGTTTTTTGATAGTCGATTTAGCTACATCTCTTATATTAATCTACAATCTTTTTGGTGATTTTAAAAATTTTGTATAATAGAGTTCATTAAGATCTATCAAACAATATCCATATTTGATATAATTAAAACATTATTAATTAAAAGATTTAGCCAATCTTTTAAGATTTCCAAAAGAGGAAAGAGGACCAAGAACTTGTGAGTTGTGACGGAGGGAATAGCAAGTATTGTAATCATAATGGGTTTGGCCAAGTAGAAATAAGAAAGCAAATAAGTACTGCTTCATTTGTTTGAATTTCACGGAAGCCAAATTTTAAAAACTTTGGAATCACTGAAGAATTTATCCGGTCATTAACTTTAGAATTCAAAATTAATCGAAATACATGTAACCAAATCTGAATATTTGGTTATCAAAATATCTATTTACTCTTTAGTTTTTTCCAACAGATGGGACCTCTTTTTGTGCGCATGACCCGGTTTCCCAACACAGACTGAAGTCAATATATGTAGACATCACACAAGAAGTGGGTATATCACTATATCATATATATAAATGGGGTGAGCTTTATTTATCTATTTCGGTTTTGCTAACCTCTACCTAGCAGGTGGAAGATAATATTTTAATAATTTCAAAAAAATTCGAATATCAATACACATATCACGAATATTAATACATTTTTATAATTATCATTGCATTTTTTTTAGATATCAATGCATTTTTTTCTTATTATCTTTTTCCCGCCCTTAGGGCGAAAGTTAGCATTCTCCTATCTATTTTTCTATACTTGTTTTAAAGGAACTGGTTTAGTGGTGCAAATAGACCAATTGGAGTAAGTTTGAGAGTAATCCTAATAAGAACACTATCATTTGGTGGTTCCCCACCTCCTCATAATTTCGTCTTTGGGCATCATATTACTCCATTAAGCATCTTGTGTCGACTTAATGGGTAATTCTTCCTTCACATCACATCACATCACAACAGGACAGAACTTTTGTATACTCTTTAATCATAAGTCTCCCTAATTCCATGTAACTTTTGACTTTGTGTATCGGATGTTACCGTCAAGGATAGATCGAGGGGTGGATGAACTAAAGCGACCGCGTCAAATTTGCGCTTGGATCGCGTCAAATTTGCGCTTGGATTATGGTAGTAGTTCTTATCTCAAAACTTTAAAATCATCTATGTTCCCTCGTCCAACCTAGAGTTTTGAGAAAAATAATGGTATTTGTAGATATACTTTGAATAAATACTCTCTCCATTCTAATTTGTTTATCCACTTTTTGATTTTTAAGTGTCCCAAAATGTTTGTCCATTTGACTTCTAATTGAATCAATTTTTCTTTTATACCCTTTTTTTGGTAGAATAAAGTAACTTTTGTAAAAAGGTTGAGGGTAAATATGAAAAGTTGTTTCTTTTTAAATGTAATAATTGTGTTCCTTGAAAAAGTTGAATTTTTAAGGTTGGACAAACAAATTGGGATGGAGGGATCGGAGTATATAATAATGTTTTAGTTTAACAAGTCATATTTGAAAAACTAATATCACATTTTATATGTTAAAATTTTTGATAATGTGCGTCCACCCAACCTTGGGTTCCTACATTCATCTCTGGTTCGGATCAAAAAAAAAAAAAACATTCATCTCTGGTTATAGCAGAGTAATGGGCCATGGACAAGTACCATCTCATAGAGTAATCATGGGAGACACAAAATTTTGTGGTGATTAAGGGTGTTTGAGGCACCACATGACCATGTGCCAAGAGTTCCTAATAATTTTCATGTTATAGCATCCACTAGACTAATCTCACAAAGACTCATTTGTTTGACTGGATATGATCGAGCATCATTAGACTATTTATCCAAGAGAATGAATATCCAATGAATTAACAATCCCTCACCACTGCTCATCTGCCACCCCAGCCACTCCCCTTTCATACCATGTCACACCCTAGTTCTAGTTTAGAAACCCTAGCTAGCCAAAGCGGTAAATTTAGTGGGGCCAACTGATCTCACTTGTGTCGAAGTGACTTCGTGCCCTATCCACAATCACACGTTCATATAAAATTTATACGTTTAGTCGTAAACTCCACATGAATGAGAGATTATTCCAAGAGGCTTGCAACACTACGTGCCAGTGTTCTAGGAATAACCAATAAATTTTCCTCTGCAGCCAGGGCCAAAATGTCTCTTTCATTAGGTATGAGCAAGGTGGAATCCAATTCACAATGCCCCAGGCCTATGGAACACTGGGGCAGTCAAAATTACTACTACCCTACAAAGGTTAATGGGTGATGCCTTTAACTAGAGACAGACTACCAAGTTGTTACAGTACTTGTTTTCTTGCTTTGCACTAACCACACACAGGCTCCTACTAACATTGGTTCTCTCTCTTATAACATGCAAACATAAGCTAAACGAACCTTGCATTTTTGCTGTTTTGTGCTTGTTCTCAATATCTTATTCCACAACCTTTCGAGATGCTGCTGGGAAAGAAGCAGAGAAAGAGAGAGCGCATTAATAAAATGGCTGGAAAGATCATGGGAACAATGTACTGAGACAAGCACCAGATAGAAACATACAAGATTATTTGGTTTGTGTGTGTGTGTGTGTGTGTGTGTGAGAGAGAGAGAGAGAGAGAGAGAGAGAGAGGAGTTGTGGAGTATGAGTCAGTAATCAGAATGAGGAGTGAATAGAAAAAGGAAGAAAAGGGTCATAGCACTTGTTTCCTATGGGGTAGACAAATGATTATTACAAGCTGCTATCAAACAATTGAAAAGTTAAGGTAGGGTGCACCACTCACCTGAACCACATCCCCAAGCCCACCTTCAACTGCAACTCAACCCTGGCCCTGGCCCTGGGATGGGTCCCTGTAAATAATTCCTTCAGTCACTTTCTTCCTTCACCCTGGCCTCCTGCTGATTTGTACCCATCACGGTATAAGCCCTCCCATCCACACTTGGCCAGTGGATATCTATCCTCCTCTTTTTTTGGGGGGGAAATTTTAAAAAAGCCCTGAACTTTCAGTAACTTTACAAAAAAAAATACCTGAACTTTAACTAATGACAAAAAAACCACTTGAACTTATCATTCTGTTAAAAATAAAGCCCCCGCCATCCAATTCTATCAATTTTTAATGGATGGAGTTAATGGAAGGCGTTAACCTTCCTCTCTCTTTTTTAACTTTTTACTTCAAAAAAAT
The DNA here is from genome assembly GCA_019656275.1 of Rhododendron kiyosumense. NCBI lineage: Eukaryota > Viridiplantae > Streptophyta > Magnoliopsida > Ericales > Ericaceae > Rhododendron > Rhododendron kiyosumense. The sequence continues at coordinate 49,535 of BPLS01000675.1, forward strand.
TACTTTTAACTATTTTTTAAGTAATAAATAAATATGCAATAAAGTTTTTTTTCTTATTATTTATCAAAAAATATTACTTTAATCTTATTTTTTACTATTTACAAAAATAAACCTCCTTCTTTTACTTTCAAATTTTACCTTTCCCTTTCTTTCTCTTCCTTTTTTTTTAGAAATTTGACCGCACACCAACAATCAACGCCACAACCAACCACCAAAGCCCTAGTTCCAATTTCAGAATTTTGAAATTACTATTTTAACCTTTATTTTATTTTTACTTCCAAAATTAGTTTTAACTCTTTCTTTTTTAGTAATAAATAAATATGCAATAAAAATAATTTCTTACTATTTTTCAAAAATTACTTTCACCCTTATTTTTTTAAAACTATTTATGAAAATTACTTTAAGCTCCCCCCTCTACTTTCAAAATTTCAGCAATAGTTTAAAAACAAATAGTAAAAAAATAATTTTTGAAGAAAGAAAAAAGAGAGTATAAAGTAGGGTTTTTTTAAAGTAATTTTTGATAAATAGTAAGGAAAAAAAAGAACTTTATTCCAATTTATTTACTACTAAAACAAAAGAAAGAGTTAAAAGTAATTTTTAAAAGTAAAAAGTTTTAAAAAGGGAGGTTAACGTTTTCCATTAGCTTAATTCATCCGTTACAAATTGACAAAATTGGATGGCAGGGGCTTTATTGTTAACGAAATGGTAAGTTTGGGTGTTTTTTTGTCATTAGTTGAAGTTCAGGTGCTTTTTTGTATAGTTCTTGAAATTTCAGGGGCTTTTTTAAAATTTTCCCTTTTTTTTAACTCGGTAATTGGTTCGTTTATTGACTCTATGGTTCGATCAACATGCTGCCGACAAAGCGTAAAATGACACTGGCAACTGCTTCCAAACCACCAAGACTTTCAGGTGGGCACAAGGCCAACCTGCCTGATCATATAGGCTCGTGTCCGTGGTTATTAAAAAATCTACTTCCTAACACAGATTGTGGAAAGAAGTTATGAATTCAACATACTTTTAGGCATAAACCCCCAAAGATGATTCCAACTTCAAGAATGAAGAAAATCGGCGAAAATGAGAACGATAGAAGATCATTCTCTACTCTTCTGGAAATTCAAAACCAACAGCGAAAAACAAATACAGTATCAAGTTTTCCCAGAAAGAAAGAAAATAAAACCAACACCGAAAAGATCATAAAATAGTGTTCCGTTTTCATTGCATAGAAACTTGAATGCAAGTAACGAGCATTACAGAGTCATTACACGTACAGGAAACCAAGTAAGATATACAAATCTAAAATACAAAAGATTCCGAAGTTATGTAATTAATCACAGATACTTTACATGTAATATCATTGATGTAACCCCAGATAACCCGCAAACACATATCTCTATCCACATAAGAAGTCGAATTTCTTCATAAATAATTCCTAAGTTTCTCAAAATGGATGAACCTACTAATAGTGACGGACTAAATACAACAATACCCTAGGGGCATATGATTTACATCAATTCCAATCGGAGGAAGTTGTGCTTAGTCTCCATTGATCATAACAGACTGAAATGGCACTTTCTTAATTTCCACAAATGTGGAATAATCCTTACTCATTGGCTGTTTCCATGGCTCTCCATCCATTTGCAGAAAAGCTTCCTTCCACTCTCCTCCTCTGAACTCAAACCTTATCGCCGCACCCTGCACAGTATCCATAGAATCATAAGCATATAGTACAAATAAGCCACAGATACAGTTTCGATATCCAATTGAATGGGCTTCTATCCAAAAGTACCATTCACAAATATGCGCCTTTTTTGGTATTAAAGAAAATCTGGATTCGTGATCTGCAGCTCCTAAAACCATACGGCCAAAGATTGCTGGGAAATGGGAATAAATTGAAATAGCGGTACCTGAGCAATGTGTATGGCAGAAATAAGTTCAGTCATGACCATGGAAGCATGCCATCCGTGTTTGAGGCCAAAAATTTCTATAAGACCATCATCAACATGAGCCTCAACAAAGCCTCTCTGTAAAAGGGGGAAAGAAAACAGGAAAACAGAAACACCATTTATAGTTTACAATAAGATTGAAAGCATAAAAGAAAACAAACAGCGAAATATCAGATGAGAATGACAAATATTTGTTTGGAACGTCACCACATGAAAGAAAATGGGGAAAAACGAACTTAAACTTGTTGGAAGAGAATAAACAGGTTACAAAGTAGGTTGGCAGTTTTTCCTTTTCCTTGGTTTTTTAATTTTTCCGTGTTTTTGAGTTTGGTTACGCTGTTGCCCTACAACATTCTTATCTGTACACAGCACTACATCAATCATAAGTGAACTACTTTAAAGACACCCACAATCACGAAAAGAAAACCTAAGCCAGAAATTCTGAAGGAGTGAAATCGTGGACAAATCAGCATTATCATCACAAGGCTTTCTAGGCTTGCATTAGACTATAGATTTCAATCATATATAGTCTATATATTCATAGCGACATAAGCGCCTATCAACTTTGAAAAGGGCTTACAGCAAAACTCTAATGCAAGTACTTGCCAAACGCAACTACAAAACTACCTTCTCCAAATACTTTGGCTTCAGATGACCCCACGGATTTCTTCCGCTTGCATAATTATTTAAATTTAAAGCAACAATTGACCTGGCACTGGAGAAAAAGAAACTGTCAGGGAAAAATTAATTGAAAGTATAAAAAAATACGGAAGGAAGAAAAGTATAAGTAACCAGCAGATCAGTGCCAAAATGTTGATATTTTGGCCCTCCAAATTACATTGATTAGTCATTTATTTTTGTAGGGTCAGAAAGCAACTTTCCTCAGTAATGGATTACAGCAACAAATCATCACTCTGTATGTGATCCATGTAAAGTAACAAAAAGAAAATTAGTGTGTTAACCTTGCAGGGATTGGAACTAGCTCCCATTCTGAGCAGTTGGCCCTCTTAACATACATCCTTACAATGTTCTTGAGTCCCCTGCATTTAAAATTGTTGACAAAGCGCGCTAGCAATGAGATGTAACTACTAATGTGAAAGGTTTCCATATGAAACCACAAGTAATAGTAAGAGGAAGGAAAAATGAAATGTATACAAGTATTAGAAACAAAAAAAGGAATATATTATGGACACCAATTCTTTCTAGAGTTTTCTTCTTCTTTCATACTCAAATTCCAGACATTGGTACTCTTTTTCAATTATTTCAATATTAGTCAGGTGCAGGCTCTCTTTTACAATTTTAGTCACGTTTTGTGAATTAGTTATTAGTCCATAATTATCTGATTTGCAAAGTAGTCGCATTTTACAAAACAGATCATTCGAGTATGGATGTCTCTTTTATAGGTATGTGCTTGTGTATAAGTGGCGGATTTATCTAATTCACATGTTTCAGGTTTCGAATTCTAATTTCCTTTTTATCTCCCCCAGTAAGATGGTCATTATAAATCGCCATAGAGCATTGCATGCATAGGATGGGGTTCTTATACATGGTTTTATAGTAACGTGTGCCTAGTATGGGCGCGTATCCCATGTTCCCATACTTTCATTCAAGTGTCCAGCATCCAACATGGATATTGTAAACATTTTTAGAGAAGTCCATCTATCATAGTACTAACAGGAGACATTCTTCTCTCTCTTCTTTCAATGCCAATGCTTGATGGTCCAAGGAAAATATGAAACAAAATAATCAAGTGAATTATATTATGTTAACATCAGTCGCCCTCCAAAATTAACAATGGAAGGGATAACATCAAGGGTTTATCATCGAGAGAACAAAGTGTTCTGACCTTAAGCTTGGATCACTGATGCACGGTGTGAAGAACCAACCTTGTGTGCAACTATAGCCAGAGTAAATCAACTGTTACAACAGAAGGATCAATTTAGGTGTGGTACATGTATCTTCAATGATTCAATGCTTTATATGCACAATACTAAGCATGTAACAATGTGTCAGTTGCAACTAGTTGCAAGGTCCATACTCCGTACCAAAATAGTGGTATCTGATCCACAGTTCCACACATGACTAATTTGCAAACCAAATCACCATAATCTCTCTTTTGCAATAATTAAATGCTTCCTATACTCTTTTTAAATCCCAAAGCTTGGAAGCTAACAAATGAAATGGTTCCACATGCGCCTTTCCAATCACCCCAACCCCGATTTTCCAGTCACCAATTGCTGGAGGGAGTGACAAGTTGAAGGAGTTGAAGGTTGTGAAAGACTGAGAAAGAAGTAAAGCAAAAGAGAGAGAAAATTTGAGATGGAAGCAAAGAGACAAGAATGAAAACGTAAAAAAAAAAAAAAAAAAATTCATGTCCTATGCATATTACATTTACGCCTTACTCTAACAGCAATTGCTTTTAGGTGGGTTGGTTAGCACCTGAAGTGGTATCAAAGCGAGGTTACGGGTTTGAGTCCCAAGCGGGTGTTGGGGGAGATTGTTGGCTTTATGGGGGCCAGCATCTACCATGTACTCGAGGTGCCCCCTACTGCTGGTGCGGGGCAAGCGTATGGGGGACTAACCACCTCCACTCATCAGTGATGTATGGACATAATTGCGAAGCGCCTCATGTCTACCTGCCGCTAAGTGCAGGGCTTTGCATTGCCCTTTAAAAGATTAAGTTGCGCCTTCCCCCGGCAATTGCTTTTAGGTGAGTTGCTTTTAGTGCTTCAGATTATTTCTTTTCTTTTACCATTTGGATCTTATCTAGTACTAAGATATCTACTCATGTTTGGTTGTTACTTGATTAACAAACAGAGGAAGCATTGGTGTTTCATGTTATCACCTGCTTGCTTGCTGGGTCAGTTTTTATACCATAAATCATAAATAATACATCCAGGCCCTAATAGCCCAAAAGCATGAATCGTAACACGGCAGAGATATCATAAAGGAAAGTTGCAAGTTAAATCAGATGCCTAGATAGGTCATAATATTGTACTACTTTAGCAAAGGAAGCTTCATTCACTTGTCTAACAAACTAGGCTAGAGCTCTCTGTTATGTCCATAACATAAGTTCAACCAAAGATTAGAGCTCTGTATTGTTGGTCACCCCCCCAATCCCATTATCTTCTCCCTTCTTGTTTACTGTTCACTTTCTCCACAAATCATTTTCTTATAGTCAATGGGCTTTCTACTGATCTTTATAAGAAAAGGCCCTAAAGTTAAGGAACTACGGCTCGATCAAGCTCCAAAGAATATGGGTGCATTATTAACTTGTAACTGAGAGAGAAAGAAATTACCTTGTTTGAAATAGGACCTTTGGCAAGGTGAGGTTTTTCATTCCGTAAATGGTGAAAGCCATAAGCAACTTGCGCATCCATTCCTGCATTGAAATATTAAAGCTTCTGAACAAAGCATAGAGGCATAACAAACCCATCAAAATAGGTTGCATTAAAATCTTAGGCAAATCTTACAACGAAAAACTCTCTTATTTATCAATTAACCTTCAAAGGATCAATTTGGGAACGAGATACACCATGGTTGCATGGTAGAATAAGCAAGTGAACCCCTTCAGTGCTGAGTGTGTTTTGCTCGGTGAAAGCACAGATCTCCAGTTAGTTCTATGTGAGATGACCTTTTCTATATCTACATAGTTCTCATGTTGGACAATGGACTCTTGGATAGTGTGGGAACAATGGGTTGCGCAACCAACATATGTAGTTGACTACTCACCCAAAACGACAAACTAGTAAAGTATCTAATGCAGGAAATGCTCTATGGCACCTAATAAATACCATTTTACCCTGAAAAAGAGAGAGTATCAAAATCTGAAACTTGAAACAAGAGACTTAGATAAATCTGCCGCTTAGACAAAAGCACACACCTCTAAAAGAGGCTTTTGTCAGGAATAATCAAAAGTGGAAAAGTTTGATGCCACACACAGAAAACCAAAATGAATAGGATTGTAATCGACAGACTCTTTCATCTAGACCGCACCCGAGTCCATGTAACATAGTTCAAGTTGTTCAACACATCCGCAAGACATGGTTCCATGAAGATCATTAACAAACAAACATGAAATTCAAACCCCGTGCAGTAGGCAATGGTCTTACAAGCATAAGCTTTTTCAATCACTTCCATGAAAACAGAAAGTTAAGGATCCACTTTTGAAGGTTCAAGGTTTCCAAACAATAAAAACAAGTTCAAGCGTCAATACTTCTCAATTTTCATGCATAAACTACATTGGGAAAACAAGAAAACAGATGAAATGTATCATGTGTTGTCTCTTAAAATCAAGATGGCATACCTATGCTGAAGTAATTATAAAACACTCCTTCATAGCAAGACAATTTCTCAGGTAGCTGTCCTTCTATTTGTACTCCCTGCACAAACCACCAACATTCAAGACATTGAAAAGTGAAATCCAAAAACTAGTTAAATACTTAAATGAGATCAATTAGCAATATCTGACCAATTTATTCATGAAGATATTTAGAATTGATTGCTAAACATCTGAAGACAGGATTTTTTAAATGAACTTCAAAGACTCATGGGTGCAGGCGCACAATCAGCACAATACTAGAAATAGTAAATCAATCAAAAGGAAGGGCAGTTGACAGCCGTTGTGCATAGTGTTTCACCAAGAGCGAAGGAAAACATGTTCAAAACAAAGAGGCAAATGCACAGGTAAATGCTGGATGATATTCACATTTTACATAAGGGGCAAATCATGTAAAAGTAAAAGTAAAACAGAACCAAGAATGGACCACCAGCTCAAATTAACAGCAGACACGAATGTAATTTGTAGCCACCCCAGGATCACAAATTAACAAGCTGCGGTTAATGAACAGAAGATGTCCTAACAGAGAATTCCATGCACAAGATCAGATGCTCATAAGAATACTGATTGACAAACAAAAAGTACTCCTGCACAAGCAACGAACTTAAAACAAGATGCAATTAAAAATTTTAAATGACTACCGAATCAAGGGAACGCTCCTCCACAAGCTTCAGAGAATGAGGTGGATCCACAACTTCCTCTGCTGACATGGATATCGAAACATTCCAGCTGCAGAAAATGAAGTTGTATTTTATGGAACTGTTAAGCGTGTGATAGAATTTACAGCCAGAAACAACCATGAGAAGGCAACAAATCTCTTAGAAATTAGTGCTTGGCATGCAAGCATACATGTTATATGAACCCATACAAAATGCATCTATATGAACCCATATGTAATGCATTTTTTATGAATCCAGATGTTTCTTACAGATGGCCAAGAATAATTTTTAACACAAACGAATAATGTTCTACAAAGTATCTACTAATTCCTCTTGTTCACAATCAAAATAAGACATTGCACATGAACAAAGACTCAGGTAGATAAATGTAGATTGTAGAGTGTAGAATCCAGCATTGAAAATGGGTAAACATCAAACCATTCAGATCCAACTAGCAACGAGCCAAATACTATTAGCCATGAGCTACCCTCCTTTAGTGTGATGCTCAAACACCAAAATGCAAACCCACATTAGTTTGACGAAACTATTAGACATGGCAATATGGCATGCTGTCATTGCTGAGTATGAACTATTATCCTCGGATTATCCACCACTTCAGCAATACTGCTTGTTCTAGTCCTTGCTATCTTAAATTACTTTCCTTTTCTGGCATGAACCTAAGAAACTCAAAATACTTGTGCTTTTCAGTTACCCATTGAGCATCAAGCCAGGGGAGTCTAAATGTGTAAAAACTCAACAACTTGGTTCATCTATAACATGATACACACTATATGCAAGATTGAGGAACCAGAAAACTCGCAGCACTATGGGATAGAACTCCATATACAAATTTTACTTTAGTTCCAAACTTCCAAGGACATGGCTCAAGCTCGAGTGAAAAACAAAGCAAACTAGATGTCCAATATCTGAACAATGAACCTTGGAAGCTTTGTTTGATTCCCTGAAGAGATGGTATTGACACTACCATCATCATCGAGAGAAACAAGAACCAGAGAATATTACTTCAAGGGAACGAATACTCACCTATCCAGACGGCAAGTTGGACGTTTACTAGCCTTGTCAAGCGTTCTTTTGAGTGCTGATTTCCAGAAGAAAGGAAATGAACCACCCTGCAAAGAAAATTAAGGAACCTACTCGTAATGACAGGACAGAAGTTGAAAAACAGAGAAGTTTGTCACAAACAAGCGCTTACCCAACTAAAACTCCTAGACAAGTCATTTCCTGTACCAAGGGGAATGATTGCTGTTGGAGGAACTGGTTCGCGTCCTTGTTTGTGAAGCTCTCCTAGGCATCCTAGAACCCAACCCACCGTGCCATCTCCTCCTGCAACCTGTCAAACCAAACTCGTAACCCACAACGTCCCACATGAAATTTCAAGTTTTATTTCAGGTCAGCATGTATTTCTCATTATATTTGCGACTGCTTCCACCAGTGGAGGAAACAGGATGGAAAAATGAACAATAAATTGCTACATAAAGAAGCCGAGAAATCAAAATGCACGAATGCATACCACAACCCTCAGCTTCTCGCGAGTTTCTTTGGCACACAAGTCCCCAAGTTCAGCCATCTTCTCCAAGCATCCCAACCCATACTGAACAAATACATGAGGCCTCACAGATGGAAGTTCGAAAACCTAGCATGAAAAAGTGGGGGAAGATAAGAATCTGTAGTCGCGATTTCATGATCAAAATCAGGGAAGTAATATTAAGAACTGAGACTAGTTGAGGTGAGAAATTAGTTATCCAACATATAAATTGGTTTTAGCCACCAATAAAAAATTGGTCCTGGCTTTCAGAACATTCAACGGATCAATCACATAACCATCCAGAAGTGAAGATATCTCTAAGCAACACAACTACAGGAAACAGTTGTTAACACTTCCACAGAAGGTGGTAGCTTGATGGTCAGTGAGTTACACCCACAGGGTTTGGGCCCGAGAGGTCACAGGTTCGATTCGTGCTATCAATGCCCTCGACCCTGTCCCCCAATTCATGCCTACTGGCCTCTTGCCTCAAGCGGAAGCCACAGAACCATAGTTGCCATGGCTCTTTGGTTCCTTCCCGGATCCGCCACGGGTTTGGACTCACCATGGTCACACCTAGGCAATATTCTAAAAATTGCTAAGTGCTAGTCGGGTGGAAAAGGGGCGCCTAGGCGCTGATTAGTCTACCGCCTAGCACCTATGTGGGGACTAGGCACCCGACTAGTCGGCTGTCTAATCAAGGCGTCGGACCACCGCCTAGCGCCCAAGTAGGGACTAATCGGCACAGGTGGACGCCTTTTAGAACACTGCACCCAGGGTAGGGCTGCTACGTCTGATAGCCCCCCTCCTCAACCCTTTTAAATTAGCATTAAGAAAAATGAACGCCAACTTGGAAACATTGCCCAGAACCAATTCCGTTCAATTTTGAAGTTCCTTGTTATCTTTTTAGGTGGTAATGATGTAAAATAATACAAATGGCATTGAAGACCTTAATTTTGCATTCTCTCTCAAAAAAAAAAAAAAACATTTCATCACATATAAAGAATGAGCTAGTAAACACGATCAACAATGTACAGATTCGTAATACACGCTTATGTAGAGGGACAGATCGAAGGTGGACAAAAACATTTTCAGGTTCACAAATGAAGCTACAAACCAATCTTTCCGAAAGCACAAGAAAAAAAAAATTACTAATTAAAAATTGTTAAAAAGAATGAAATATTTACTCACAAACATCGCATGTTCAGCAGAATCAGCACACTTCAAATGCCAATAAAAAACCATATATCCGTATTTATTGCATCATTGCACAAAGTCCCACTACCTTCACAATATACATACACATGCGCTTATGTCACCAATTCACCATACACATATTTAGAGATAGAACTATAAAGTATCCACATATGTGAAGAGAGAAAAAACCCAAGCATTCGTACAAAACCTCTCCCATATCAACTCCTCCGGGCCCAGAGGTGTCCGTGCCCAGAGGTGTCACCACGGCACGGCACGACGCCGGCATGGTTGTAGGCAGGACCGTCATGGTACGGTTCTAGATGGGCACTGGCCACGGCACAACAAATACTAAGTTGTTAAAAAAAATATCCCAACGAAACTGATGGGCCAGCACGGGCACTACACGATTGAAAAACGGCACATCACGATTAACTAAACGGCCGCACGGTTGGCACGAAGCTAAATTGGGCGGACAGCACGGCACGGCACGGCCATTTGACACCTCTATCCGGGCCAGTCACACGGAGTTCTGCTCCTGTTTGAATACACCTCACTAGTAGACGGTGGTATTAGCCGAGGTCCGAGTAAGCAGGCCCGGACACCTAGAAAAAATGTAGTGAGAGAGAAAGAGTAGAGGAGGGATTGAAGAACCTGCTCTTCGCCCATCAATTCCTGAAGCCTGGTCTTGAGCTTGGGTCCGTGACGCCCGCCGCTATTCGGATTGATGAACACGACCATAGGACACTCGCAGGGCTCGGCGGCGGAGTCCAAGTGGCGGTTTCCGGCGGCGTCCTTGGATTCAATCGCGTCTCGTATCGCGTGGCGTAGGTACGCGGGCATCGTAATCTTCCGCTTCAGTTCCTCCTTGTCGACACGCATCCCTCCCATCGTGCACGCCCTCAGGGAATCCATCACCGACGATCGACCCGACCCGTGTGCATCCATTGTCACTCTCCCTCTCTCTCTAGAACTTCATATAAATTGGTGTACTTATATGTTAGAGAGAGAGAGAGACTGCGAACAGGTCCGTCGACTTGGAAGGGGTTTAAGGGAGGAAAGTTGAGAGAGAAACAGTGATTATTGAAAAACAGTTTTGATTTATGGTTGGAAGAATGCCATTGGGGTGGGGAGAAATTACAGGAGCGCCTGGCTGCCTGTGAGAACGGAAAGGGAAAGGGTATGGGACCTTTGGGCATTATAAAATGTTGCAAAGTAGTGGAGTATTATTATTGGAGATGATTTTTTTTGGGAAATATTCATTTTATTTGGTTGAATTTTTAGAAAGTTATTTTTGAGAATTGAAGTGGTAATGAATAGAGAGAGATAGAGAGAAAGATTTATTGAAAATTGTACCGAGAGTTGAGGGTTATTCTCAAAAAGGGCAACCAAACACAACGGGACGTCATTTCCTCTTTTGTTAACGTCACTCCCCTGTAAGTATATTTTGGTGCAAAATACACTTGTAGCGGAGTGACATTAAAAAAAAATGTCAAAATCAACGGTCTTTTCTTTCTTGTTTTTTCCTGAAAATGAAGTTTATGATAGCGAGGGTGACAACGAGATATAGTAGTAGTAAATTTTTCAATATTAGGGATAAACTAAGGCCTTGTTGGGTAAATAATTCATCATGGATTATATAATTTAATATCGTGATTTGGGGGACCTTGTCCTAGCTGTAGTGATTTGTTTGGAGGGAAAGAATATGGCAGCTTTTGGCTTTTGGGTTTTGGCTTTGGGGTGAAGGCATTAAAAAAAAAACTCTAGGAACATAATCCAAACATGTTAGGAATCATTGAATTTATGTGAACGTATGAGTTTTTTATTTGAATTTGTAATGATTAAGGCAGAGAGACAGAAGTAATGATTGGAAAGAGTTAGAGATAAAAAGAAAAATAATGATTAAAAATAGAGATAATGAGTAAATTTTAGAATAGGATAATAATTTGGAATAGAGTAATAACATATGCATCCCAATTATTAATACAATTAAGAAATTGGTGTGTTGGTCAAGACTTAAGCTTATGGATCTGATTCTTTTTAGATCGACTTTGTAACTATTACCAACTCTTGAGCTCTTTTAAAATGGTCAATTAATTATATCATTGATTATCAAATTCGAAATAATTCCGGGATCATCTTTCATGGTACATAGAAAATTTATACGTGAAAATTTTTTGCCGCAGAAGCATTCACTTGAAGGGCAAATCATTTTGCATGAAACTTTATGCAGCAAAAAAATTCCTTACAACAATTTTTTTTTATTTTTTATGACCGGATAGCAATATCAAATATGCAATTATGCATGGCTGGCTGGTGGTTGGATATATACCTATAACATATTCATTGGAGCTAGTAATTGAGACCTTAGTTACATAATTTTTCAAAATCGACTTCGCTTCCACTCTCAATAATTGTTAGTGCTTGTGCTCTATATTCTAGCACTCACGATTTCAGTTGTTTGAGAGATTTTAAAAAGGGCTTACGCTTTCACATTTATGCTCTCACACCTTCCCATGCATTATGTGACTTGGACGGGGACAACAATGTAGTTGACAACCTTGTGCCCTCAATAATGTCACCGAAAATAATAAAAGTTTTTCTCTAAATAGTGAGGCTAACTGTCCTCCTTCAAATTTGAGATCTTCTAGAGGTGCCTCAATAATAACACATTGAGCGCGAGGAAACAGGTTGATGCAAGTGGGACCACAGCTTGGAGTCGGACCATAATAATCCTGGCAGCCAATTTGTGTCCACATACTTTATTTACAAAATCTTTGGCCTCCGCCAAAAAAAAAAGAAGAAGGTGTTTTCAACTTAAATTAATGGAAGTTTATTTGTTTGTCTTTCTAAATTATGATTAGATTTTTTACTATTTACACTCTATTTTTTGTCTTTATCTACATAAATTTACAATATTGCCCTTGAATGTATAAAAAAATGCATTGAAAAAGGACAAGATGGTAAATTCATGTGAATAAAAACAAAAAAATGGAGTGTGGATGGCCAGAAAAATTTTAAAAACGCCAAAATTATGATTGAAATTTTATAATGGGCTCTAAAAACGAAAACAATTATTGTCTTCTTGTTTATCGTTTCGAACTTATTGCGATGTTGGTTCATATTTTTAGACTCCGCTAATTTTCTAATTTCTTTTGTCGATTCAAATAATTAATTTCAAATATTGTGCCAAAAAAGTACAAAAAAATTTACTAAACACCAAGTAATATACATTTTCCTAAAAAAAAAAAATGCTTTTGCGAATTTGAGACTTAAAAAACGGCATTATTTGTTTCACATTATTTTGGTGGTTCGGTATCTGGGTGGCTTCTTAGAGCAAGTACACCAGCTTAGGAACAAAAAAAAGCTAGAATACCTAATAAATTCATTTTAGCTATTCATTTTTCAAAAGAACCTACAGCAACACTAGTTATTTCCCCTATTTGTCTTTAAACAATTAATTTGTCCCATTATTTTTTGGAGGAGAGAGAAGAGCATTTGGTTTGCTGGAAGAGAGAGAAGAGATGGATGGATGAGAGAGAAAATATTTTTTTATGTTTACAATTGCTACAGTCGTAGGTACTTATAGAGAAGTACTGTAGATAAATGGAGAATAACTACCCCAGTAGCTAAGCTGCTGCACAATGATTTTTGAGGATTCATTAGGTAAAATACCTAAAAATTCTTGTATTGCTAAGCTGATGTTGATGCTCTTAGTATTTTCTTGAGAGAATGGAGGGCAAAAATACTAGTTCTAGAAATTATGAGTATTGGTTTTGTACTATTTCTTCTGGTAGGTAGGAGTTGTACTATTAGATAGCGCGTAAATGAGACACACGGCTTCAATAAGAGAATGGACCAATCTGGTTGTTGTCAACTTTGATCGCGCGGCTGTACAGAACCATTACTTTCAGTTCCTTTGCCTGACGTCGTGGACCGGTGTTCCGCTTTTACTAAAAGTTCCTTTTTTTCAAACGGATGTAATTTCAAACTCAAATATAATGTAAATGAAAAAAAAAATTTCAAATTTTTTTGCACCGTTTAAAAGATCTTAATGAGATATCAAATAAGATCCATATTGGTAGAAAAATTATTTATGTAAACACATGATTTTTGAGCTTGAAAAACCTTCTTTTTTTTTAAAGTACTTTTTACTATTTAAAGTATGTTCATGTGGTCAAAAGTGACTTAAATGTTGACCCGGAAATGACCTTGAGCAGCTCTATATTGAACGGGTGCAAAGCGGTCAATTTTTCGGCTGTTCATCTCAGCATTGACGACTTGAATCGAATCTGTGTATGTAAAAATCTGAATCATTCATTACTCGGTTAAAATTCGAGCCGTCAATTGTCGAAATGAATAACTAACTCAGTTGTTTTGCATCGCTCTACAAGAAGATGTTTGACAGTGCTCTAAGGTCATCTTACCTCACACGTAAACGTACGCTACGGAATGGGAATGGATGTGTTATTACATAGTCTCTGATCTAGATTTGCACAAGGCCTGAGCCACGGTGCACCTACCTTAAAAAAAAAAGTGCATGAACACTTGCACACGCTCCCACATGGGAGCTCATATTTTTGCATATTTATGTGTCTTTAGCACTTTTAGAGAAATAACCTCGTTGTGTTAAGATTTTTATTTTTTAAATATTTATTTTTTATTTTATGAAATAAGTTATTCTTTCATAATACATTATCTTTAATTCAAAAATAAGTACTTATTTTAATTAGTAGAACACACTAATAGCATCCATGTATAAAAACGAAAAGAAAATTGATTTCTACACTCTCCTTTTTACCACATACACTCTTTTTTTTGTCTTTATTTGATATGAATTTACTCTATTGCCCCTTAATGTGTGAAAAAATGAACTTATGAAAGGGCAAAAAAGTAAATTCACATGAATAAAAACAAAAAAAAGAGTGTATATGATAAAAATGAGAGTGTAGAAATCAATTTCTGAAGAAAAACTAGCATATGTTTTGTGTTATAGTTTTTTTTTTTTTTTTTTGAACACCGCAAAAGCAGTGGAGCTCGAAATTTTACATTCTTATCTACTCTCGAATAAACTTTTCCACTTCTCGAGAAGGTAATCCCGAAGGGATGAGAAATTTTTTTTGTTTTGAGTTTGTTTGTTAGCAGATTTCAGGTGACTTAAAACATTGATAACCGATA
>BPLS01000675.1:74390-181022 GCA_019656275.1 Rhododendron kiyosumense
GGGGGGGTAAATCTGGAAAATGGCTGTGGGGTCGGGGGGAGGGGGGTGTGTCAGAGGGAAAAGCAATTTACTTTGTAATAAGAAAAAAAAACAGACAGTCAGACTCTTGATTGTTATTTCTGTCTACAAAAAAATATGATTCGCTCGAGGCCAACTCTGATCATCTTGGTTTTGTAAAGCTTGGAGCTCAATTCTGGGATAAACACAGAACATAGGAGCGAGGACGGAACCAAGATTTTACCTTAGCAGTGGCGAAATGTATACTAAAAAAATTTAGTAGTGGCGAAACTATATAAATTGGGCATAATTTTTTTTTACATATAATAATTGCATTTTCTAAAATTCTTGTCTTGGCGGTCGCCGCCACTAAACCCCCCTGATCTCATCCTTGCATAGGAGCATCAACATACGATTGGCGAAGGGAGAGGACGCACAAGTTTGATTTAAACTACCTTTATCCCAAATTGCATGCTTGTCCAGTCTACAAAAGAAGAACTTTAAAATAACATAATAATAACTTTTTATCAAGAAAATTCAAAAAAAATTCAACAGAAATAACATAATAATAACTTTTTATCAAGAAAATTCAAAAAAAATTCAGCAGTACACTAGATATCAATGAGTTCTTAAAAAAATATTCTACCACCATCCCATAAAGATTTTTCAGTCAGCAAATTGATAACTTAATACATTTTTCCACTAGGTATCAATAAGTCCTTTCAATTTATGAAATAAAAAAGTGAAAATTTCTTTAAAAAAAAAGTTATTTTGAAGTTCTCATTTTTTGGATCAGACAATATTTTTGGGATGTAGGAAGTATATTTTTAAAGTCCTCATTTTGTAGGGCGCACAAGCATGTTTAGAACGGAGGGAGTACGATTTCAATATTTTTGGGATGTAGGAAGTATATTTTTAAAGTCCTCATTTTGTAGGGCTCACAAGCATGTTTAGAACGGAGGGAGTACGATTTCTCCCATTACAGAATTGGTATGAATATTCATATACATAAGAAAATTTGTATAGCTCCCCTAAAGTTGCCCAGTCCAATCCCATTTCAGGTTCACTTTTTTTTTCCTAAAACGATAATAGCTGATATTATAAATCTAAAAAACAGTACATTAAGAAAACTTCATCCCTAAACAAGGAATCAAGAAACCAAAATCGTTTACGTTGTAGAATTTGTCGACCGGAAGAACCATACAAAAGACACTGCTTTTGTACATTATCGGAGCACATTTGTTTTCAAAAGTTGAGTTCTTCAAGTTCTGATCCACTATGCCCAATTAGATGATGATTGGTGCCCAATCAGAGCGATTATTCTACTCTTGCGATCTACCATATAAATGAGTCCGATGATCAAAACGATTCAGATGATCAAAGTGAACCGAGATGACGTTGGCAATGACTGAATTTTTGTTTTCTGTAGGCAATAACTTAAAAATCACTCCTCAAAAAATATCAACTTATTTTCACCGAGTAACGAGTAATAAGTTGTTGAAAAATTTTAAATTTGTTAGGAAAGAGTTGTTAAAATATACTACCTCCGTCCCAATTTATCAAACAAGATTCATAGTGGATATAAAATTCATTACTAATTTAAAGATATAACTAATTCTTTTTTTCGGTTGAAATAGAACTGTGACAAGTAAATTGGGACGGAGGGAGTATCAAATTATTTTCTCTTCCTACTCAAATAAGTTATAGATAAAATGCGAAACTCTGTGTAGAGTGAACAGTAGCGTGAACAACAAACTAAAATGTCAGTCGATCAAACTCCGATCTAAGTAACAGTCAACGCTCTTTCCTTCCAGGACTCTCTCTCTCTCTCTCTCTCTACAATGGATTGCGATCATCAAAGCCCATCATCGGAAGAGACGAAGAAGTAGGTATGAACAAAAAGAAAGGACAAAACAGCTTACCTGATTTCCATACTGAACAACGGATAAATTTTCAATTTTTGTAGCCAATCTTTCATTTGTTTGCAGATTCATGGGACAAGATTTGGTAAATTAGTTACCTTGTCAGAAACCTGAGGGTAAGTCAGCGGAATTTACTCGTAAAGATAATATAGAATCAGAAACTGGCACATGGTTTTTCAGGCAAAAACAATCAGTCACTTTTTTCCAGGCATTATAGGTAATGGATGCTTTCCATTAAACTACTAAATGGACTAAGCCCGAATTTTTACGAATTTTGGCAGGTCATTCTCCTCGTATACATCAATTGAAATATTGTTTAGCGAAAACAACTTCATTATTATCATTAGTGTCATTAACCTGTAATTTATTTAGTTCAGCGAAAACACGCACTACTACTATGCACATTTTTGTACTTCAGAAGAAGGGTTTTCAATAAGCAGGAAAAATAAGAGGAGGGTTTTCATAAAGATTGATTTTTATTTTTTTTGCCTGATTGATACTTGGAAAAATGTGGAAACTAGTTTATGGAACTGCTTTGTTTCTCTTGGCAATGTTCACTTTGTTTCTGTCTTCTCCTTTCAGTTTTGATAACATAGTTTCTGGGTTTGGAAGCAGTTTGAGCTATACCACATTGCATACCAATCACTCACGCCAGCCTCGTTTGCTTCTTGACAGGTATTGTGCTTATCTTGTTGTCATTTTGATGGTTTCGTCGAATTCAACATTGTTAATTTTGAAGATGTAGAAGACCATAAACCCTAAGTTTTGACAATATTGACAATTTGATTAATTCAGTTTTGAGTTATGATTGACTTGGGCATAACTATATGGAGATATTTTTCCGAATTCTTGTAATGTTTGGTTTTGTTTTGTAATTGTCTGTTATTTGGTGCAATTGCTACCTTATAAACAGTATCAATTAGTTGAAAGCTTGCGTAGAGAGTAGTATGCTTACACGTTCAAATCTTCTGAACATACCTAAATGTTTAATGCAAACTCTGTGCAGTCAGGTAGGTGGAGATAGCGCAAACACCAAAATTTGGATGGGTCAGGTTGCGGATTTGGGAATGGATGGTCTCATTGAGAAGCCACTGATAAAGGAATTCACCTTCCTTGCAAAATCCGCTCCTTTCAATAGCTGTCATGCCTCTACAATTGTAGAGGTAATGAGAATGGCAATGTCCTTTTATTGCTAGTCTGATCAGCCGCAGGAATGACTTAGATTGTTACTGATTTATGATTTCTTGCAGGTTGATAAAGATCATTTTTTGTTGGCTTATTTTGGGGGTTCATATGAAGGAGCACCTGATGTCAAAATTTGGTTACAAACATATCAGGTAGCTAAGTACTTACCACTTTAGGCTTGATGGAGAAGCATGTGAGATTTACTTACCACTTGATTTAGGTAAATGATAATTCTGGTCAACTAGGGGGGGTGTGGGGGGTTGGTTGTGCTATTTAGTGGTAAAACTTTCTAAAAGCAGCCACTTTGTGCATATATTGCCAAATGTTTGGTCTATCTCCAGTCCTCCCCTCCCCATACCCCCATCTGTTGGGGATTTCACGGGTACTGCTATTGTTTTATTGTCCATGCATGCGTTTTTCTATTTAGCTGCACTTAATGTATCATTTCAAGCAGGTGTACAGTCATGAATCATGACTAAATGTTTTACAAGTTCCTCTGTTGTAGAGTTATATTTCAGTCTCTAAACTTTTGTGCATTTAGGAATTTTACCTATTCGATGTTCTTGGCAGGTAAGGTCAATAAAATTTTGTAATTCATATGACTGGAATATTTGTTCAGGATGGTCAATGGGATGCTCCTGTTATTGTTGATGAACAAACCGATGTTCCAATGTATAACCCAGTTCTGTTTAAACTTCCATCCAATGAGGTGCTTTTGTTCTATAAAATTGGCCCGGAAGTTCAAAAGTAAGGTGTTTCTCTCTCTCTCTCTCTCTCTCTCTCTCTATATATATATATATATATATATATATATGTGTGTGTGTGTGTGTGTGTGTGTGTGTGTGTGTGTGTGTGTGTGTTTGGTTTTCTAATTCTGGCTTATTGATTGTCATTTTCTATTCTCATGTTTGTTGAAATCCTTATGATACCAAGCGTTTATAGGAATAAAACTTTTGCTACTTAGTTTTAAATTTATAACCAGTTTAGCTTTCAACTTTACTAAAATAAATTTGACATTGGATCTGTGAGCGATAAAATCAATTTGAAAGCATAACTTACAGAAAAGAATGGATATCAAATATCATATGATATCAACTTTGTGTCCTCCTGCGATATGGGCAAAAGCTAAAAGGCAGGCGCCGCAGGCCTATTCAGCTAGTATCAGGATAAATTTTACTTGGGCTCCTATATTTCCCATATGAATACTGGTTATTCACTCCCAGTGAGTTATTTCCTGATTACTAAAGAATAAAGATGTACGTTTTTTTATAGGTAGGCTAAGCGCCTTAAGATCTTGTGATGCAATGGAGGTCGGTCAGTCTAGGGATCTTAGAAGCATGTGCATACAAATAGGGGGTTGTTCAGCAACAACGCAAGAATGAGTATTCAATTATGTGCCCAAACAACATGGATATTAGTGTTTTTACTTTTATTTATGAACCTAGTAATCTCAACAAAGTCTGTTTGAAGTGGCTCATGGGACAAAAAGTTGAACACAATATGAAATGCAGAGAATGTGGACGACTCGTGGATATATTATCATTCTATAAAGACCATGTAACACTTAAATAGGATTCACAAAATGACGCTCACGGACAATTTCCACTCAATAGAAAGAGTTGCAACTTTGAATAAGGATACTATCCACCAGTAGGTGCTTGTCAAATGTGATTGCCAAAACACTAGGTAACTTTTGGCCTAACCGATTTGAAACTTGATTAACATCAAATAAGCTGTAGGACAGAAGGAGATCATTCAATTTGACCTTCTAGCTGGAACTTTCAAGCTTTATCTTTATGTCATGCATTATTCTCATTCATTGAGGGGCTATGAAGCACGGATACTCTATTTTGGCCTTCGTATCACGTATCGTATCCGTATCGGATACCGATACTCTCCGGATACGTATCTGATACGCTTTTTAAAGTATCCTGCTTTTAGAATTATTTTTGGGTATCCGGATACGTTTCAGATACGCGCGGATACTCTCGGATACACTCCGGATACGTATCCGATATATTTTGGATATGCGTGGATATGTTTCAGATACGCGCAAGGGTAAATATGTTATTACTTAAAATATATGGGTTAAAATTGCAAGTAGGACTATATTTTTCTTTTTCCCCCACCAATCGACACCAAAAACACACCGACAATATCCTCTCTCGACAACCTTGTAAGTCTCTCATCTCTCTCTCGTTGTGTGTATGTAAATATATACATAACTATATAGACACAATTCTATATATAACTATACGTGAATATATCTCTCTCGGCATGTGAAATGGTGAACATGTATAATGAAAAACTTTAATCATTAATGAAATTTTAGGAATTAAAAATTATATATAATATATTTTTATTTACTTTTATATTCAACGTATCCGCCAACGTATCGTATCCTTCTTTTTGAAAAAATCACGTATCCCCGTATCCGTATCGTATCGTATCCGTATCCCGTATCAGTATCCGTGCTTCTTAGTTGAGGGGACTCCTAATTGAGGTTTCGTGCTGTTCACATGTACACTCGAGTAACAACTCTCTAATAGGTTAGGGAACTAATTGTGTTGTAGGACTTGTATTCTATAAACTGAAAGACTAGTTAGTAGCCAAGTAATTGCATTTTCCTTGCCTCTACCTGATGTTCATGTTTAGTAATTGAACTTCCGATGGAGTGGATTCATAACTAATTGGTAGGACTTGTATTCTATAAACTGAAAGACTAGTTAGTAGCCAAGTAATTGCATTTTCCTTGTCTCTACCTGATGTTCATGGTTAGTAATTGAACTTCAGATGGAGTGGATTCATGAAGCGTTCCTACGATAAAGGTATCACTTGGACAGCAAGAGAACAGCTTCCTCCTGGTATTTTAGGACCAAGCAAGAATAAGGTACAAATAACTTCTCTCTCAAAAATGTTGATAAATTTCATTGACTTGTAATCCAGTACTTGCAAAAAAGTCCAATTTGTATCTGCTACTTACTTGCCTCAGCCCATATTGCTGGAAAATGGCAACTTGCTGTGTGGATCGTCTGTAGAAAGTTGGAGTTCTTGGGGAGCCTGGGTCGAGGTTGTGCAAAATCCTCAATTATATTAAGCAATTTGGATTATCCAGTTTTTGGAAAGAAAGCTAAAATTATGAAGTGAGTTGTTAATTGTTTGTGATTCCTGTAAAGCAGATGACAGCCGATGGTGGTAGGACATGGAGAAAGTATGGACCGATATATATTGAGGATGAGCCTCTCAGCGTGATTCAACCAGTTCCATATGAGACTGAACATGGGACCTTGCGTCTTCTGATGAGATCCTTTGATGGAATTGATAGAGTATGCATGTCAGAATCCCTTGATGGTGGCCTGAGCTGGGGTTATGCAAAACCTACCGAACTACCCAATCCAAACTCAGGTTTTGACTATCACTATACAACTTGAATTGAACCTGGGTTGATTTGGGCGCCTTACAGATATGATCGCTTGTGAAACAAATTACATGTACAGGAATAGTTTGTTTTGCTATTTATACTAAGGTACTGAGAGGATACCTATTCTTTACAACGACTCATTTTTTACCATTTTCTGTTGCAAGGACTCATAGCAATAGTTTTAGTATGTTGATATCATAAGAGTTAAAACGAATTCAAACAACTTGTTTTGTCCTAATCTCAGCCCTATCACTGCCGGATAAATTTGTTCATTTTTTGTTTACATGCATATGGCTTATACGCAACGGCAGAGTCTCAAAGAGACCAGAAGAAGCTCATCTGCTCCTCAAGTTTTCTAAAAGTCGAATTTTGCCTAGAAACTTGTTTTTGATTGTCCCTTCTAAAGTTTCTACGTACCTCTTAAATATTTGAATACCCTCTTGTGTTTTAGAATATGTGAAAAAAATCCACTTTTCAATCTCGATTCACATTTATCTTTCTACTCTCTTTGCTCTGCGACACTGCTTAACACTAATGTGGTGTCACTTGCAGCTTCATGTGTGACTGCGTGTTATACCTATCCTAATCCCACTCGTTTATTTTGTGCTCTCATATGCTGTTAAGTGAATAAGGGGTTGTCTATTTTGAGGATTCTATAACTGGACAATGCCTTATTTCTTACTTGTAATTCCTTTCCCTTTCAAGTTACAATAGGCTGATACTATGAGTTTCCATCTATTAGGGATTGATGGAGTGAAGTTAATGGACGGCCGCCTCCTACTTGCTTACAATACAGTCTCCAGGGAAACTCTCAAAGTTGCCATCTCACTAGATGATGGGGTCACCTGGAAGGAGGCCTTGACATTGGAGGATGAAACAGGAATGGAATTTTCTTATCCGGCTGTTATACAAGCTAGTGACGGATTAGTTCACATCACTTATACATATAACAGAACTCAGATTCAGGTCAATAACTTTGTTATCTTGATAATGTGACTACCCTGACCCAAAATAGCCAGCATTTTCCTTTCCCTTTATTCGTTTATTCAAAAAAGCTATTGTCTGTCTAACTTTATTTGTCCTGTTTTTGCAGCATGTTGTTCTACAACCGTATTGACACCAGGGCATATTGGTACCAAAACTTTTAGATCAAAGAAGGTATGAATCTTGGTAACTCACATTTTATATTGTGGTGGACTAGTTCAGCAGTTTTCTAATCCCGAAAGTTCATTTGGAAATAAAGTGAAATGTATTTTGGATTTAATAAAATTTGAACTTACCAAAAAGAAAGTGAAATTTATTTGGTTTCATTGGTTATGACTAGTTTATCATATAAATACTACCCTTTTTTTTTTCTTTTTGAGTTTTGTTGCACAATGGTGAATGGCTCACCTTATTTGGCTATTTCATTGTTCTGCTCCTGAAGTTCTTCGTCAATTCTACTGAGTTTCCATGTACTTATCACAAAAAGGTTGATAGTCCATGTAAATTATCCAACTCTTGGTGCCATCTTACTCTTCCATGCACAATTGAAACTTATTATGTTTCCTATCCATCGTCATGTGAATGGATGATAGCTTCAAATCTGATTCTGTTTGGATCTAGGTTAAAGGTTTACCCAAGGCTGTGTTTTTTTCTTTTTCCTCCCCGAAGTTGCCTAAGAATGTGTTCAGAATCGGATCGTGGATTTTGGGGAGGGATTCATAAGGGAAAGCAAAAGTTGCAGCGAAAGATAAGGAAAATGAACGAGCTAAACTTATTCATTTGTTTCCTTGGTACATGCCTCTACGAATTGGTCGTCTCTGGGTTTTATCATTTATGTATATAATCTCTATATTCCCCTTCTTCTTTTGTTTTCTCATTGTGCATTAAATCTGAGACTCTGTTTGATTCCTAGCATTTTAGCATATGCTGCCTAGCAAAGCTCTAAATATTGTGTTCAAGTCAAGGCTTTCAACAATTGGAGCTAAACTCAGCATCTCCTATGATCTGGTTTGTGTCTGTCGCAGAATTTTGATGGTGCTCCACTTGATGCTGTTGTAAATTAAAAGATCTTGAAAAGGGCTACTCAGTGCATGAGGCTCCGCTGCTGTTGTACGGTCTGGGTAGGATTGGATGTTAACTACAAGATTTTAAAAGAGAGAAAATGCAAGACGTTTCCGTAAGTTACTTTTTATTTCGTTTATTTCCTTCTTTTTTACATTGTTATTTACTTTTGTAAAGTATATTTCTCGACCTTATAAAGGCACCACAATGATGAGTGCTTCGAAATTGTATGGGGTTTTTTTTGTTAGCTGAGGGAAATAGTTACTGGGTGTTGTCTAAATTTATGGACATGCACGTTTACCCTTGTATACAAATGAAAGGATGAGTTATTTCCCTATTCATAACGGAATGTCCTTTGGTTATTTTGCATAGTGAAATCAATACAGCTTCAATTTTCAATAACCATCGAGCCGGTGTTCCTCCTTATTATGCATCTGTCAGTTGCAGAAACTTGGAAATATTTGACAGCGAGAATTAAGTGAATCGGATCAGTTGCTAATGCTTTCCAGCTTTGATTTGGGCATGGTTTCGCTGACATAATGTCCCTTGTGTTCTTCAGTTTTTGGTGATATAGGAAGACCGCTATTTCAACGATAAAACTTTTTAAGAGCAGCCGCTTTGTGCTTTGGCCAAAGTTTAATTTTGTTGCCAGTTCTTATCACCCACAGCTCCATTGATTGGGGATTATATAAGTGCTAATTATTACTACTGTTAAAGTTACAACTAACAGTGGTTTTCCACATGTTTCCTCTCCCTCTCGTGAGAGTCTCTTATATAACGGGTATATATCTTCCTCTTCTCACAATTGCGGAAATACACTTTCCTCCCCCTCTTTGCGAAGAGATTAGTTAGCGTCTCTCAACACCGTATATTAATTTGGAATTTATGTACTTAGGTCCCGTTTTGCTAAGGTTTTTATTTTTAAAGTATTTATTTTCTATTTTGCGAAACAGGTCATTCTCTCACATATCATCGTCAATTCAAAAAATAAGTACTTATTTTCCTTAGCTTGGAGCCTTGGATATTTTCAAAAATATTTGTGTAAAAGTAAAGAACAATTACTTTTCAAATTCCTCATTGAGACAAATCATGCCGTGTTCCAATCCGTTTTCCCAAAGAGTTTTTTAACTCAAAACTAAAAAAGTGTGATCGGATGAAAGTAACTCTTTTAAAGGGATGGGCCATAGTGGTGAGCCAGTTTCCAAATTTTCTTTGTTCATCCTCTCATCTTTTTCAACGTTGACTTCACCTCTGGTCTTCTTCCTCGTCTACGGAACACAGAAACACAGCTGTGACATTTTTTGAGAGAAGTGGGGCCAGTTGTAACATCTATCATTTGTTCATCCTCTCCTCTTTACTTTAGTTTTTTTTTTTTTTTTACCTATAGCTCTCATCAGCATCATTGTTTTCTTAAGAGACGTGGGGCCAATGCTAGAACATTTGTTGAATTTTTTTTTTGAAAGGTGGGAGAAAAGTGATCCAAACAAAACATCAATAATTCACAAAAGTTTAATGCAAAATTAGCCAAAAAAAAATGAATAAGGACAAAACAAGAAAATGCCCAAAAAAGGAGAACAAGGCTTTTGCCATTTTTAGACCAACATTGCTAACTTTAAAATTCTTTTAGTTTTGATTATGTCATTGGGGACTTTCTTACCTAATTTCCAAGCCTAACAGATCAACAGTTACACAGTGGCGGCTCCACGAATTTATAGCAATGTGTTCAGAAATTACCTTAAGTATCTCTATTATAATACCAACAATATACGCACAAAATCTCATATGTTAATGTAAATAGTGTTGTAGAAAAATGGTGCATTTTATAGAAATTGTCTACTTAGCAAAATGAAAATATTAAAAACATGTACTTTCGTCAAAAAAATTCAAACTTTTTTATGCCTTGTTCCTTTTGCTTTTCAAAAAGCATTTTTCAAAAAATACCCCATAGATTCCCCCTATTTTCAACATTTCTCTCTCTATCTCTCTCCACTTATTACCCCTATAATTTTTCAAATCCTAATCCAAATAAGGCATTAAGTTCTCACCTTGCGTAGTTGTCAATCTTTTGGGTAGTTGTGTAAACAAAATTGAAACTTTTTAAGTTCTCACCTTGCGTAGTTGACAATCTTTTTGGGATGGTTGCGTAAATGGAATAGATTTGTGCTAAAAATTTAAGTTTCAAATATGTATATTTTTCATTTGTTTTTCCTTGCACAAATCTTTTCAATTAATAAAGAGATGTATGAGCTCTACAAAATGGACGAATTCAATCATTATATAGGCCCACAATGATCCAAATTGGGTCGGACAAAATGGTAGAGTACACGACCTTGGTCCAAATAGATTTGCAGTAACCTCAATGTTAGAAACACAATTAACACAATTCTGAACACAACATCTAAAGCCATCCATTGAAAGTGGGCCCACGGATGGCTTCGAACACACACAGTTTGGCTTCAAACACACACAGTTGTATTGGAGTGGTGAGTGAAAGTTGTGTTCCTCGACTTTTGCAGCAATATGGGAAACAAAATTGCAAATTATACACTCACAAACTGAACTTTTCGTGGCTTTTGAATTTGAATTTTACAACAATGGCTGGGATGACTTCTCTGTTCCTGCACTTCTCCATGAGACCCATCGTCACCACCAACTAATGTACTAATCCTACTATTGCATTTGTGAATCAGAATCTGGCACATGGTTTGTCTGGCAAAAACTAAGACTTTTTTCCACGCATTATAGGTACAATATAGTACAGCCATTGTGAAGCATGCTCTTGTAGGTAAAAGTATATAATATTGCAATTCTGGAATCTGGATCATGCTCTTGTAGGATATAATATTCTACTGCTGTGCATATTTTTGCAGATATACAGGGTCAAAATCTTCTTACAGGTAATATACTAATTATAGTACTTCTATGCATTTGTTTGGTATTTCAGAAGAAGGGTTTTCAATAAGCAGGAAAAATAAGACAAGGGTTTTCCATAGAAGATTGGTTTTTGCCTGATTTCGATACTTTGGAAGCATGAGGAAGCTAGTTTATGGCTGTGTTTCGTTATCTTTATTTCTGTTGTTGTATTCTCCTTTCAAGTTCGATGACAACTTTTCTGGGTTTGGAAGTAGATTGAGCTCTACACGTAAATTGTTGAATCCTGCTGATCCCCTGTCGAATGCCGATCCACCATCGCAATTGTTGAATCCTGCCAATCCCCCGTCGCATGCCGATCCACCATCGCATACTGATGCTCCGCGTCGGGATCATCATTTTCATGACCCCCTGCGACGGGTTCATCATTTTCATGACAGGTTTCATGCTTGTGATTTTGTTATTTTTGTCAATTTGTGGAGGTCAACTTTGTTTCTGCACATGGTGAAGAAAACCACAAACCCTAGTTTTGGTAATTTGATTGAATCAGTGCTGTTTGAGTTATGATTAACTTGTGCATTATAGCCCCAAGGGTTAGTCTGGTTGGTTAGTGGGTTTGCTATTTTGCTCCCCACACAATTAACCAGGTATGATTCTTGGGGTTAAGCCGCAAGAAAGAAATTTCTTGTGAATTTCCTAGTTTTGGAGTGGATGGCCTGTCTTTAACCGGACCAGGGAGCGAATTAGTCGAGGTGGGCGTAAGCTGGCCCAGACACCCCTGGCGGTCGAACCAATAAAAAAAAAAGAGCTGTCCTTTGAGATATTTTTCCTGATTCTTGTAATGTATGGCGTAAGTATCTATTGTTTTTGTTTTTGTTGTTTAGTGCAATTGTTACCTTAGTTGAGAGATTGTGAACAGAGAAGTATTTGGGGCCTAAATGTTCAAATTGCTGAAGAATACCTAAATGTTTAAATGAAAACTCTGTGCAGTAAGGGAAGTGTAGGTAGCACAAACACCACAAATGGGACAGTTCAATTTCAGGAGCCACTGATAAGCGAATTCACCTTCGATGTAAAATTCAATGATTTCGTCGGTGTAGATTCAACTGCTTTCATTAGCTGCCATGCCTCTACAATTGTGGAGGTAATAAAATGGAAATGCTATTTTATTTAGCTCTTGAATAGTCAGCAGAATATATATATATATATATGTGTGTGTGTGTGTGTGTGTGTGATTTTTGCTGATTTATGGTTTCTTGAAGGTTGATAAAGATCATTTTTTGGTGGCTTATTTTGGGGGTTCATATGAAGGAGCACCTGACGTCAAAATTTGGTTACAAACGTACAAGGTAACTAAATGTTTACCATTTTAGGCATCATGGAGGAGCATGTGAGATTTAGATAGGCATAACAATTATTCTGGCCTTTAAACCAATTAAAGTCATTTAGCTCATCTAACTGTCTCGATCTGGAACAGAAGATTCAGAACTTTCTTAGCTGTGATTTTGCTGCAACAACAGAATTTGTTTCTGTTAAATGATATTCTGACCTTCTGAAAGCAGCCACTTTGTGCATATGTTACCAAATTTGTCTACGGTCCCTCACCTCCCATATCCCCATGACCCCATGTATTGGAGATTACACGGGTAGCGTTATTGTTTATGCAGTCAATGCATGAGCTTTTCCATTTAGCAGCACATAATGAATCATTTCAAGCAGGTGCATAGTCATGAATCATGACAAGGTTGATAAATGTTTTACGACTTCCTTTGCCGTCGAGTTATATTTCAAGCAGGTGCATATTCCATGTTCTTGGCAGGTAATGACAATATATTTAGTAACTCATGTAACTAGAATATTTGGTCAGGATGGTCATTGGGACGATCCCATTATTGCTGATGAAGAAACTGATACTCCAATGTGGAACCCGGTTCTGTTTAAGCTTCCGTCCAATGAGGTGCTTTTGTTCTATAAAATTGGCAGGGACTTCCAAAGGTAAGTTTTTCCCCCTATGATTCAGGTAACCTAAATTCTGGCTTTTTGATTGTTTTCATTTTCTCTTCTCATGTTCGTCGTCCTTATGATGCTAAGAGTGTCTTAGGCATGACAAACTTTTGTGACTTCACAATAGTCACTTTAATTTTCTCTTTAGAAAATAAAATGGAAAGCATAGGTCATGTTTGGTAATCATTCTATTTTCTGTTTTTTGTTTTCATTTTCAGAATTTTCAAAAATTAAATTTGAAAGTTTGTTTGGTACACTACTTCCACTTTCAAATTCTAATAATCACTTTCACTATTTTCATAATTTGAGGAAGTAACAAAATCCAACTTTCACTATTTTCAAAAACAAAAAATTGGCTGCCATAAAAAGGCTCCGCTAGAACCGCTACAGTGTCAGGCACTCAACCCAGCCTATTCGTTGATTCGAATCCTGGAGGTCATTAGGTCATTCTCTCTCTCTCAAGACCCATCTCCTTCACTCTCTTCCAAATACAGACCAAGAGAAATTGCAAAACCTTGTTTCGGATGGAAGCCTACAGAGCTTCAAAACCCTTGAGAAGCTGGCGGATCACTTGCGTCAAGCCCGGAACGGCGGGCTGCATTTTCTGTTAAAAAAGTGAGAGAGAAGGCAGCAAATCTTCGGGTATTGGATGCGTGCTTCAACAGTCCCTTATTTCTCCGTACAATCCATTTGATCTTCTGTCACTACATTCTTTGCTGTTTATATATGTACAGCAATGTTTCAATTGAACTTGATTGTGTTGGTTCCCTTCTTGTTATATGTCATCGTTCATGTACCAACTTATTTGCTTTTTTTTTTTTTTTTGGAAAATAAGTTAACACAAACATGTTTTCTGTTTTCACTTTTTTTTAGAAAAAGTAGAAATTGATTTCAGCAAATTAAAAATAAGAAACAAAAAAGTGGCAGCGTTACCAAACATAACCATAGCTTACCAAAAGAATGGATATCAAACAGGATATGACATCGACTTTGTATCCTCCTGCTATATGGGCAAAAGCTAAAAGGTGCACCGATTCAGTTATTATGAGGATAAATTTTACTTGGGTTCTTGTACGTTCCATATGACTTCTTTTTATTCACTGGGTCCGCTGAGTTATTTTCTGGAATAACAAAAAGTACATTTTGAAAGGTTTCGCTAAGCTTTTTGAGATCTGTTGAAGATGTCAGTCTAGGGATCTTAGAAGCATGTGCATACACATGTAGGGAATGTTTCGAAACAATGCAAGAATGTTTATTCCTTTATATGTGCTCACGACACGCAGGGAATGTTGAGAAGCAACGCAAGAATGGGACATGCATATTAATTGTTTTACTTCAATTAATGAACCAAGTAATCCCAAAACAAAGTACAAAAGTAAGTAATCTCAACAAAATTTGTTGAGAAAGGTTAAATGGGGAAACGAGAAGACAAGAATGAAATGCAAATAACGTGGGCTAGTGCAAATTCTATGCTAATTTTACTGGAATCAAACAAAGAAAGGCATAGATGTATTATTACTAAACTGCATAACACTTATGTAGGATTCACAAAATGACGCTCGTGGACAATATCCACTCATTAGAAAGAGCTGCAACTTTGAATAAGGATACTACCCAATAGCCGCTTGTTAAATGTGATTGCAAAACAACACCAGGGGACTTTAGGCCTAACCGTTTTGAATCTTGACTAGCATCAAATAAGCTGCAGGACAGAGGGAGATTCATTCAATTTGAACTTTCTTTGCTGGTCCTTCCAAGCTTTTTCTTTATGTCATGCATTAGGCCCATTCATTGAAGGGACTCCTCTACATGAGGCATCCATGTTGTGGAGAAATACACTCAAGTAACAACTCTCTAGTAGCTTAAGCTATTGGGGAAGTAACTGTGTTGTGGGACTTGTAATGTATTTACTATAAAAACTGAAAGACTAGTCAGTGGCTATGTAATCGCATTTTTCTTGCCTCTGCTTTATGTTCATTGATAGTGACTGAACTTCAGATGGAGTGGATTCATGAAGCGGTCCTATGATAGAGGTATCACTTGGACAGCAAGAGAACAGCTTCCTCCTGGTATTTTTGGACCCATCAAGAATAAGGTATGAATAAGTTATCTCTCAAAAAATTTCATGTAGTTCATTGAATTGTAATTTAGTACTTGCAAAAAGTCCAATTGGTATCTGCTACTTACTTTCCTCAGCCCCTATTGCTGGAAAATGGCAACTTGCTATGTGGATCGTCAGTAGAAAGTTGGAATTCTTGGGGAGCTTGGGTCGAGGTTGTACAAAAACCTCAATTACATTAAGCAATTGGATTATCCAGTTTTTGGAAAGAAAGCTAAAATTATGAAGTGACTTGTTAATTGGAATTTGTGACTCGTAAAGCAGATGACACCTGATGGCGGTCGGACATGGAGAAAGTATGGACCAATATATATTGAGGATGAGCCTTTCAGCGTGATCCAACCAGTTCCATACAAGACTGCAAATGGGACCTTGCGTCTTCTGTTGAGATCCTCTAACGGAATAGATAGAGTTTGTATTGCAGAATCCCTTGATGGTGGCCTAAGCTGGGGTTATGCAAAACCTACTTTACTACCCAATCCAAACTCAGGTACTGACTACAATCATACAACTGAAATTGAACTTGGGTTGATTTTGGGCACCATATAGATATTATTGATTGGAAAACAAAACTACATGTATAGGAATAGATTGTTTTGCCATTTTTATTAAGGTATTGAGAGGATACCTATTCACTTTTTGAGTATATTATTTCGATTGTGCTCAAGCTTTTTGTATTTTTCTTATTCATTTTCTACCATTTTCATTTGCAATGACTCATATTAACAGTTTTACGCTTTTAGCATATGATGCATCAAAGTTGAAAGGAAGTCGAACAACTTTTTCCTGTCCTCATCTCAGCCCTATCAATGCAGGCTGATATATTCATTTCTGCATTTTTGTTTACATAATTATGGCTCTTACGCAACCGCGGTGTCACTAAGGGACCAGTAGGTGCTCATCCATTCCTCAAGTTTTCTGAAAGTCTAGTTCCATATATTTTAATCTTTCATTTCTTTTTCTACTCTCTTTGTTGTTGTTGTTGTTTGCTCTGTGACACTGCGTACCACTAATGTGGTCACTTGCAGGCAGGGGCGGAGCCAGGATTTTCTATAAGTGGGATCGAATGAGTAAAAATGAATTTTACTCATATGGGTTGGGGCAAAAATGAATTTCAAAGGGGAGTCAAAAATTGGGTGAAAATTATACCAATCTCTAAAAAAAAATTGGGAGGCAGTGGGGTCAGCTGCCCCCCATCCCTTGACTCTTAATCCCTCCGCCCCTGCTTGCAGCTTCATGCGTATTATACCTATCCTATTCAGACTTTTGTATTTTCTGCTTATTAAGTGAATATGGGGTTGTCTGTTTCGAGGATTCTATAAATGGACACAGGACACCGACTTATTTCTTATCTATAATTCATTTTCCTTCCAAGTTACTGTTGGCTGATACTACGAGTTTCCATCCACTAGGGATTGATGGAGTAAAGTTAATGGATGGTCGCCTCCTACTTGCTTACAATACGGACTCCAGGGGAACTCTCAAAGTTGCCTTGTCACCTGACGACGGGGACACCTGGCAAGAGGCCTTGACATTGGAGGATACGATGGGAATGGAATTCTCTTATCCGGCTGTTATACAAGCTAGTGATGGATTAGTTCACATCACTTATACGTACAACAGGATTCAGATTAAGGTAACTAACTGTGTTATCTTGATAATGCAACCTTCCTGACCCAAAATAGCCGGTCCTTGCCCTTTATTCATCCATCTGAAAAAGCTACTATATATCTAACCTCATTTTGTCTTCCTTTTGCAGCATGTTGTTCTTGACCCCAACTGACAGTTGAGCATATCGATCGACTCCAGAAGTTTTTATCAAAAAAGGTACAAGTCTTGACAAGTAACTTGTCATGTGGCACATTGGTTCAGCCATTATCTAATCTTGCATTTCGCAATCCTGAATTGAGTTATCCTTATAACTCGATGTCAGTGAATTATCATTTATCACTAAAATAACTTCTAAATGCTTTACTTGCATCTAAAGAGAAAGGGGGTTGATATTCCATGTAAACTGTCCATCTCTTGTTGGCATCTAATTCTTCCGTGCACAATTGAAGCTTATTAGTGGAAATTGTTATCCGTCGTATTGTGAAGGATGATCATAGGAGGAATCTAGTCATCTTGTTCTGGTTGGATCTGCGTTTACCTAAGGCTGTGTTTTGATTTTGGATCACAGATTTGTGAAATGGGATATATATAAGGGAAAGATAACAAAAATAGACGAGCTAAACTTACTTATTTGTTTTCTTTTCATTTTCTTTGCTTTGTTAAATCCCTTTATACATTCGTTTTGTTTCTAGCTTTCATCTATATAAATTTTCTGTGTGCATTCTCATTTTCTTTTCTCCATTAGATCTGAGACTTATGTGTTTCATTTTTAGCATTTTCACAGGTATCACTCGGCTTAAAAAACCCAAAATTTATGTTCATGTCAAGAGGTTTTCAACAATAGGAGCTAAACCCGACATATATATCATATTATTTGATTCGTGCCCTTCGGAGAATTTTCATGGTTCTCCAACTCGTGCTGGTGTAAATTGCAAGATTGTAAAAAGAGGATTATACCCAATGCACGAGTCTTCCGATACTGTAAGGATCGCGGAAGGGCCGGGTGTAACCTACAAGTGTGAGAAGAGGAAGAAAAGACCTACGCAAGTCGTGTTCATAAGTTACCCTTTGTTCATTTCATTTATCTGCTTCTTTTTTACATTGTTGTTTCCTTTTGTACAGTATATATTTCTCAACCGAAGCACCAAAATGAGGCATGTATAGAAATTGTATGAGGGTTCTAAGTAGTTGAGGGAATCAGTTAAATGAGGGTTATGTGAAAAAATGGATGTACATGTTTACCCCTCAGTACAAATGAAACCAGGGGTTATTTTCTTATTCATAGTTGAATGTCCTTTGTCTATTTTGGGAAATTGCAAAGCTTTTACGTAATTTTCAGTAGCCACCAAAGTTGTGTTCTTTATTATGCTGTTGTCCCAGTGGCCTGTTACCTGTATAGATAAACTTGGAAATATTTGATAGTAAGAATTATTAAGTGAAGCGTTCAATCCATTTTTTGGGTTTCGGGTTCTCTCAACTCTAATTTGAATCATACATTAGTATAATCAATAGGTTAGATTTACACAGGGGTTCAAAGATTCGATTGCTACTTCAGACGAAGAAAGGGTCTAAGCTTTCTTGAGTCTTTTTGGCCAGGTCTTCCAACCTTTTTCTTACCGGAAATAGGTAACTGAACAAATCTGAAATCACTAATTACAGTAACGCATGATCTAGACCGTTCGATCCAGATCTAGACGGTCCTGTTAAGAAACATCTGTCCCGTAAAAAATGAAATCATATTTATTTTTCAGGTCATTTTATCTTCTTTCTTGTTACTAGTAATATTTGTGGGTTATCGATTTTTATTGTCTCAACGAAAGTCATTTTCGAGTAGGCATTAATCTCACCGCCCAAACCATAACTCGGCGCCACTTCTGGGGGCTGCATGGCATTGAACAGGCTCTTCACTTTTTGCATTAAATGGGCGAATCTGCTTTTCCTTTCCCATCTGTTAAACTTTTGGAGACCTTTTTTCCCGAGCCCCGGGTTATTCCAGTTGATTGATGGTTTTTTTATCCACACAATTGACTAGAGCAAAATTCTTGGGGTCAGGTTGTCAGAAGTTAATTTCTTGTGAATTCTTTACTTTCAGCGTGGATGACCTATTTTTGACCTACTTTCTTGGGGGCAAATGTTTCATACATCAGGGTGTGTATGAGCTGACCCAGACACCTTGTTAAATAATGCAAAAAAAAAAAAAAAGAAGAAACTTTTGGGAGACTTTTGGATTTTAATGGGAAAAGGCGAATGAGTAGTAGTTGAATTACAAGGCCAGTTTATAGCGTAAGGATTCAAAATTTGAAAACCAACGATTCTCAGTGGAAAAGGGCCGAAAGATGTGAACTCAACTTGTTATGGAAGGAGGGAATAGACAAAGCATGGGCCAAAAAAAAAAAGTTAGTTTCTATTGTGTGTTTTTTTTTTCTTTCATGTTAAAGCATCCAACGTAATACTAATTGATAATGAGTGACAATTTTCAACACTCCCTCTCTCCCCGACTCACACGTGGAGAAGTCAACACAGGATTTAAAAGACTAAAACACACGGATCATAATAAAATAAAGTTTCTGAAAGCCAGCTCAGATACCATGAGGCCGTCCAAGCTCATACACTAATTTTGAATGAGATAATTAACCGATTGAAGACAATTTTCAACCGTGCATTATTTCCCTCCCTATCTGTTTTACAACTGACCTTTTGGATTCTCCTCTCTGTGTCTCACTCTCTCTCTCAAATTGTTAAAAAGTGGTTCGCTTCTTGATAAGTATGTGACATGCTTTCAATCAATATCCATCCTCACGTCAGAGGCATTTTGGCCACATTTTAGTGAGTAATGCTGTACCCCAACGGAAACTTATCCCACCATAAATTAATGTATCAAGTGTCGGTTAGGGTGCACGTAAATAGCACACAATATCTTTGGATCTGTTAGATTTTTTGGAGCCTAAAATTAATTGACAATAGATGTGATAGCCTCTAGAATATATTAACCAAACTTAGGTGGTTTAGATGAGCGTTGTGGGACAAAGTCTAACAAAATCAAATTTATATGGAAACATCTTTGTTTGATTAATTATTAGTGTCCCTCGATTGATCATAGCCTTGTTGCACACATTAGTTTTCTTTGGTAGTCACCGCCGTCTCCAAATCTAAGAGACCTCATATGATGCTGGTTATAGTTTTTAGACATTCGGAATTAGGGAAGATTGAGATTGAGATGATAATGAAGAGGAATTAGTAGTAAAGTTGTCTTGTTGGATTTTGTTATGGATTGAATAATGAGTTTGATTATCAGTTTTTGCCAAGGATCTGAATAATAAAGAAGAGGATATACTAAGTTATGTTCTGGGCATCACTTGTCACCAATAGCAAAAGAATTTGTTCGGCTTCATCTCAGTATATAGTATCACACATTCAAGGGAGGTTTATATGCATTCCAAACTTTGAAGGATTTGCCCGATCGTTGAATTTAAAGCCCCGGACGCACAAGTTGACCTGTACTTATATGACACATATCTCGTGAAAGATATGCTTTCCATATGTCGGATTCGGGACATGTAATTAAAGCCCTCTAATTAAGTAAGTGGGAGTTTAAGATTCGAAGAATATGAGCTTATCAAGGCTTTTGTTTACCCCATTTGTGTTGTTAACGAGGAGTGTTTTGCATTGACTAAATCCGAAAAAATCTTGCTAGTTACCAAAAAAGATTGCCATTTTAAGAACATCAGATAAGCTATTCTTGGTTTTAAGAACACCACGTAAGCTATTCTTATTTTTATTAGGCTTAATAAAACCAACCACACCAGTCTAGACAGTACTCCATTAAGATGGTAAGTGAAATTACTCTCTTATCCTTCCGTACATGTTTAAAAAAAACTGCATCCTGTGGATAGCTTTGATACCTCAGAGCAAGTGCAACTATTGGTGCTAAAATGACTTTGTCAAAATCTTTTATGGCTTGTTACAGAGTAAAAAGGCCAATGAAATAGCAATGCTAATGCTGTTGTATCGGTTTGGTGTCATTTTGGCATAATCTCAAAGTCAGATCAACCATTGGATTAAATCCATCTAATTTTTCGATGAAAATTTATAAAGCAGGATAACGTGACAAAGTTGGCAAAGCCAAACTTGATGCCAAATT
The DNA here is from genome assembly GCA_019656275.1 of Rhododendron kiyosumense. Taxonomy (NCBI): domain Eukaryota; kingdom Viridiplantae; phylum Streptophyta; class Magnoliopsida; order Ericales; family Ericaceae; genus Rhododendron; species Rhododendron kiyosumense. Next base: position 95,708 of record BPLS01000675.1, read on the forward strand.
TGGAACCAAAACCACCTGCGGGCTTGCCCCCGCAGAAGGGGAAGGGCCCTTGCCTAGCTTTGGGCAGGGTTCAACTCCTCTCCGGTACAGCAAATTACCTGGTTGGTTGGCGTGGTGGTTTGCTTTCGTGTCATCCAGAGATTTACGCTCGATGGGTGGATCCAATTTGTGGCTCACCTATGAAATGGTTCCTTCTTCACAAAAAAAATGGAACCAAAGACATCATTTTTTAAGGAACTTTGACATGCATGTGGAGCACAATTATCATATGTTTTGCCCAAGTTTGAATTTTACAAGCTAAATAGCTTACGGGTTGACTTGCTCTATCTCCATTAGAGCTACAAACGAGATGAGCTTTGAAGTATTTGAGTCCTGTTTGTTGACTAAACGAGCCTTTATAAACCAGCTTTTACAAGCAAGTTGGAGTACATTTAACTTGAGCACGGTTCATTAACAAAAAAGTCTTAAAAGCAAGCTTGACCTCAACTTATTTACTAACAAGCCAAACTGAGCAAAATTCATAAGAAGTCGAGTTTCGAACTACTCGCAAATAAACTTGGTTGCTTGCCGCCCTACTCTTGTGTTCAAGAGTTGTGAAGTCTAACCGTTTGGCCCCACGTAATTGAGGTGAAAATGTATTAGGCAGGGACTATGCTTGAATTTTAGACAACTTTTAGTATCAAGCAATTTATTTATTTAATGTAGGCCCCAAGGGAAGATGATTGATGCAAAAGATTTGTCTTAACTTTTAAAAACAAATCTTAAAAGCCCAACTTTAGGGTTTAATTGATATTCTAATAGATATTTAAGCCCATTATCTGCACTCAAATATTCTAATAGATATTTAAGGATCGCATTTAACCATGTCTTCCTTTTGCATATATGTTTCCAAAGGGGTTAGTGGCTCTCCAAAAGCTTTATCTCATTTTCGGACTTTGGGTTGGTACTGTGCTGTGAGATGCACAGTGTTGTGCACCTTTAATCCGTCAGAATGTGCATCCGACGGTTCGGATCTTATCTCAACAACCAACAATCAAGAGCCGTTCATTGTCGAGATAAGATCCGAATAGTCGTATGCACGATTCGATGACTCAGAAGTGTACAATACAGTGCTGTACACATCACTACAGAACGCGATATCCAAATTCCTCATTTTCCTCTTGAAAAGTTGGAATGCTTGTGTGTAAAGTATAGCTGAGTGCATACTATAGGCAAATTAAAGAAAACTTTCCACACCATTAGTGGAAAAAAGTAGCCTTTTGTTATTGTTGGAGAATCCCAATGATTCAAAGAAGTTGAAAAGTTAGAAGTAGATGCCATTCTTCTTTCATATGAAGCTTTTGATGATGTGGGAATTTGGCATCTCTAAATTGTTCTTTCGGTAAAAGAAAATAATTTTGAGAGAAAAATAATTATTGATGGTTTCATCAGCATCGTAACTTTTGCCAGGAATCATGTATTATTATTATTTACCTATCTTTCATATATCCGTTAGATCTATTATATATGTATAAAAGGTACATTAGACTTAGAAGATTGAGACCCCGTTTCTGAAAGAGAAATAAGTACTTATTTTTTAAAAAGATAATTTTAAGCTAAAAAATTATGTGTTTATGCAAATAATTTTCTTATCAAAATGGATTTTATTTAATACAGTAGATCTCATTAAGATCTTTTATACGGTGTAAAAAAATTGAAAAATTATTTTTCATTTATATTATTTTTGAGTTTAAAAATGTGAAATAAATACATATTTTTAAAGAAGGTGTTCTGGAACGGGTCCTCAACAGTAAAAGAAACCAGGGAGATGAAACTCAGAAACTCAACTTGTCAATTATTTTTGACTGCTAATTTTGCCACTCCCGGGGGGGAGTGGCGTTAACAAAAAAGGAAGTGACAAAATTATTTCCCTTATTCTTTTGCAAACAAAAAAATAATAGAAAATTATTCTTAGGTTCATTATGTGAACTTCATAAGCCCACAAATTCACCTATTAATTTTGTAAGATCTCAAATCTATATTAGGATACCCTAAGGTTTAGGTTGTATGGACACAAGATTTTACAAAACTATTAGGTGAACTTATGGGCTTATAAAATGTCTACAATGAACCTATCACTTATCTCTCCAAAAATAACTGAGTCACCAAAAGGAAAGAAAAGTAGTGGAGTATTGGCTAGTTTCATGATAGGGCGGTGCGGCCGGTGCCTCCATATCGTACTCTTTGGGTTTCACCATATCAAATTTTTTTTGCTGGAATCATGAATTAATTTAATCTAGATTTTAAATACCCGTTAGGGCCATTATTTAATGAACATGAGAGTTCGAGTTCAAATACAATCAATAACCACACCAAAAAAAAAGACAACTTATCAAGTTGGATGTTCTAGGAGATGTTGGGATCATGTACTTGAAAAAAAAAACATTTGAGATTTAACTTTATTATCTACAGTATCTAATAGTAAAAGAATTAGGGGACGATGTTGTGCAGTGGTTTGCGTAGCACCGTACTGCACTCATCCGAGCCGTCGGATCGTGCATCCGACGGTTTGAAGCTCATCTCGGTAATAAACGACTCTCAATCGTTGGTTGCTGAGATGAGATTTGAGCCGTCAAATGCACGATCCGACAGCTCGAAGGTGCGCAGCATGGTGCTAACCACTAACCCAAAGTCCTAAAAGACCTAATAAGAGGGGGAACCAATGGTCACCCTTTGCTTGATTGGTGCTTTCTCTCACCTAATCCATCTCTCATCCAAAAAACAAAGAAGAAAAGCTAGGCCACTTTCCTATCACATAAAGCACATTTGTATAAAGTTTGGAAAAGGAAAGTTTCAAAAGTCTTGCTCGCTTTGAGTGCACGAAGCTACCAAAACCCTTTTTGATGGGGTGTTTCTCAATTCTCCCCTCAGCTGTGACCTAGTTTGTTACTTTCTGCTTGCTTAAAATGTGACCTTTGTTGACATGATTATCGACCCCATGTTCGAAATTTCAAAATGACCGCATCGAAAAGTTAATGAAAAGTGTCAAACACAAGGCTCCATCTATTTCGACATTACTTTTTGATGTTTGGTCGACAAAATATGAGCACAACAAACATAAACGAAAGGTGGGATTTTGCTTGCACAGTTGCACTGGTGGGGAGAGTGATGAAATTTCTCTCATTACATATCATCAATTAGCCTTTGAGATAACTTCTCTTTATTGATCATCAACCACTTGATGGAGAATTGAACTTATGGGAAAGGGGCCTCTTGGTTTTGTTATATTGATAAAATAAAATGCCACTTCATAAGCAATGAAAAAAGGACCTACAAATCCTTACAAATGGGGTCATTGATTTATTGCAGTTTTACTTGGAGGAAAGAAGTGTGTTTTTCAATCATTGCCCCTCTCTATTATTTGTGAGGTGGGGTGATACGAAAAAGGGGTTTCATTAGGGTGGACAAGGAACTTCTGTGGTTCGCTAATGTACTAACACGCTACTGAATGTAAGTCGTTTTGGTAAATTAAATCAAGATCTCATCATAGTGGATCTGAACAATTCAATTTGAAAAGTTCACTGCAAAGATCATCCATAAAAAAAATTTTAAATTGATTGGGTATCATTAGTCTCTTGTTCATTTTGTAGATCTACGATTTTATGCCTTACCTTTCGCTCTACGATTGGGTTACAATAATTGCTTATTACATTATTTGTCTAGTTGGGGTAATATAGATTGAATTTGTTTGGATTTGGATCCTCTCCAATTCAAATGTTTGAACTAGATGACACAGTCCACATCGCGATCGTCCATTGGTATATTCAATGGTTCGAATTTGTTCAAAAACTCTTCTATAAAAGAGCATAGAAGAGTTAACTCTTCTATATATGGAAGAGCTTTTGAACAAATCTCAATCATCCTTAGCCAATTTGTTTTTAACCAGAGTAATATGGTTACAGAAAGCCATCGAGAGTCCCACCTCATTTTGAAATCATGTTGAGGCCAATGGTAAAAGATAACTTTTGTAGAAAAAAGATGAATGTGAAAACGTTTGTGGTTTGTATTATCTTGTCGTGAGTGATTACAAAAATGAAGTTGCATAGTTATAGGAGTAATTCTTTAGGTGTCCCTAGTAAGTAAGATTTTTGGTTCCGCCACTACATACCGAAACACCACGTACGCGCGCCTTACATTAGCCTCAACTATTAGTACCAATGGTATACAAACCGATTAATCCCCATGGCCTATCTCAGGAATCCCACACGAATGATTCAAACTATTTTTTAATTTTAAAATTATTTTTAAGTAGCCTTGTGAAAAATCAGCTCAATCTTCAACATCTATAGTATTTTCGAATGTAATACAGGACTTGTTGCCCCGATAAGGTGGAGTGGGGAAACTTTTCCATAATGGAGGAATCAACCACAAAGCAACACGTGGCGAGTTGAAATGATATTATTGAGAGGGAGAATTTGAAATGATGAAAAGAGATCTTTCGATGAGTTGAAAGTGATGAGAATTGAGAAGTAATCAATAGCCTTTTGAAATTGAAGGAATCGGTTAATAAGTTGAGTATTATGGTGTCATGCTTCAGATGCGATCGAGCTTGTTTGAGACAAAAGCATGTGGCTTTGTTCAAGTAAAACTTCCAACGAACAAAAACACACACCTACTCTCCCTCCCTGTCATAATTTTAATATGGGACTAGGAGATCTCGTAGTGCACTAATGCACTACATAATTGTACGGCGCAAATCACGATGACAAAATTTCGATAGGGCACGCCAAGGCGTCCCACACAATACACCCTATAGTACATTGGCACATTATTGGGTCTCTTGGTTTAATATGTCACAAAACATCTTTTCATTTTCGAGATAAAAAATGATTCTCTTGTCTATATATTTTTTGAATTTTTTAACTAAAAGATCTAGGTGATAGTATATAGATGCATCATTTGACATCCATATTAGTTACTTCGATAACTTTTAGACATTAGAGTTGAGCCAAGATTTGCACTCGAGGGAGCCCAATTATAAAATAATTTTTCTTTAGAAATTGTCATTTACAAATCTACTTTGTTTATTCTCGTTTCTATAGGACTTTTTTTTTTTTTACAAATTAACGAATTAAACCTTGAGATTGATACGCTTGATCAATAATACGTGGTAGCATAATGAAACGTGTGAGGTGATGGTTGATGATGGCCGTGGATGGAAACACGAGAGATGGTGGTGGATGGCGGCCGGTGATGGTGATCTCAGAGATGGTGGTTGATGGAGTTTTGAGATTTGGAGGTGGGTACTTGGTAAGCATTGGGAATATATGAAAAATGTTAGGGCTTACTGTGGGAATTGAGGAAAGAAGGGGGTAGAGAAAAGAATTTCCCAAAGTTAGCACTCCACTTTACTGAAAGTCTGAAACAGAGATGCGTGAAGTAATAAGTAATGGACTATTTATATAAATGGTCCTCCTAATTTTATTTGAGTCTCATTTTCGTTCTCTAAGTATCAATTACAACTCTTTTGACTTTCAAGTTTGATTTTCGTACCAAATTGGTCCAATTAATAACGTCTGTCAGCCAAACTAGATAGAAAAAATCAAATTAATGGCAGTTTGGACGTTGCAGTTCGTATCAAGTTGGTTCAATTGATAACGTTTGCCCTCAATCTGATTTTTTTTCGTCCAGTTTGGTTGACACACGTTATCAATTGGACCAACTTGATACGAAAACCAAACTTGAAGGTCAAAAAAGTAGCAATTGATACTTAGAGGACAAAAATGAGACTCGAAAGAAACTAGGAGGACTATTTCTATAAATTTTCCATAAGTATTACTCCCTCCGTCCCAAATTGATTGTCCGGTCCGCAAAACGGAGTGTTAAAAATAATACAATTTTTGCAAGAAAAAATCAATAATTTTTCAACAACTTACTAGATATCAATGAGAATTTTTAATTTGTGAAAAAAGTTTGAATTTTTTCTTGAAAAAATTGCATTATTTTTAATACTCCGTTTTGCGGACGGGACAATCAATTTGGGACGGAGGGAGTACTCCGTAAATGCAGAAAGTTAGAGGATCCAATCCCAAATACTCCTCTCTCCCCCTCTCTCTCTCTCTCTCTCTCTACTTTTCACACTTTTCAGTTGGGAAAAAACAAATCACACTTTTTTATCGGCCCACAGAAAAAGTGAGGACAACGTTTCACGTGATTACAGTATTTTTTACTACAACTAGACGTACCTAAAATAAATCGCATTGATGTTTTTGTTCCGCTCCGTGTATCAAATGGATACAACGTTAATTAATTAAAAAAAAAATTTTAAAATGGGACGCTAGTCAGGTCGGGGGAGCAGGTTGGAAATACTCCACATGGAACCGCCTCCAATTCCAACACCGATTTTTTTCCCCAATTTTGCCTCTTAAATCCGATCTGATCACCAAATGAATTCCTAAAACTTACCCTGAACGAGATGGTAATGGATCAAACTGAACAGAAATGTCATCCCTATGCACCACACACAATTCCAAAAGTGACACCTAGTAGTTTAAGGGTGCTATCGGTCAGTTTTTAGGTATGCCAATCCCAAATCGATGATTCTGCCCCCGATCGAATGTGTAAGGGCACTAGAGCAGGTTTGGTTTAGATCGGTTCGGTCAAGATTTTCACGATTTTCGGAGTTGATTATATAGGATTTGTTGAGAAAATGATTTGAGTAAGGCAACGTTCTGTTTTCTTCCAAAACCTTCTTTTTCAAAAATATGGTAATTTCAAACTCAAATATAACCTTCGATTTTTTGTGAACCGTTTAAAAGATTTCAATAAAATTTATCAAACAAGATACATATCGGTAGAAAAATTATTTATATAAATATATAATTTTTGAATTCGAAATTATCTTATTTTTTAAAAAAGAAAATTTTTCAAAAAAGCGGAACGAGGCCTAAAACAAACTAAAATGAATTCATAAATTTTTGGCCTGGGCAGTTAAAAGTTGGTTGGTGAACTCGAGAAACGCGTAAAAGGCAAGTGAGAGAGAGCATGCGTTGCGTTACCAAAAGCGTATGTGATGATTGAGTTTTGTTTCTGAAGACTTTGCACAAAAAGTAGTGTAAGAAAACCATAAATTTTACTCCACTTTATAAAAAGTGAAGAGATTCACTAAAAAGATGTATAGTAGTACTCAAAAGCAACTTTTGATTCTTGTCATTTTTGTACCGTCTATTGGTTTTATGAGTTGCGCTGCGATCACAAACACTCTACACAGAAACTCATTCGACCATGCACACTATTCTTATACATACATTCGTAAGTATAAGGGCCTGTTCGTCTAAATAATCCACTGGCTTTCCCGCCAAAATTGAGCCAAACAAACCCACAAAAAAACAAAAATAAGCCAATAAGCCACTTGTTTCGTCTTTATTCAAAAAAAATTGGATTTCGGTCAAAAAATTTTACTTTTTAGATTCCTCTCGTCGTGAGGATGCAATAATCCCCAAAAAATTGACAATAAGCCAAGTGATGCGAAAAAATTTTGAATAAGGACAAAAAATAAGCCAAAGTGGCTTATTTATCCGAACACCCCCTAAGTGTCGGACTTGTCTTTGGCCACTGACCTTGAACAGATGGGCATGCGGGGCCCATTCCGGGCCCTAGGCAAATGATTCGAACCATTCAATAATTTTTTTTAAAAAAAATTCAAATGAGCCCGTGAAAAATCAGCTCAATCCGATATATGTAGGTGATTGATTCAATATTTCTTTTTTTCATTCAGATGGCTAGTTGGTGGCTTTAGCATTAGCGATAAGTGTCTACACATATTGATGGTGCAGAATGTGGTGAACCCGTACCTTTGAAAACATATGTCAAAAACTGTTTGTGAAATAGGCATTGTTGTATAGTTATTAACTTATTACTTGTATTTTTAACACTCCCTCATGCATATAATCAAGTTGAAGTCATGCCGTCTCATTCCGTCCGGACTATAATCAATGCAAGTTGATTATTCTTTCTTTATTTAACAAAATTCGAGTTTGGATCGATATTTTTTTTTTTTCAATTGCTCTACTCGAGACAAACTAGTAATCGACAAAAAGTTGACTCCAAACAAACAAATGTTAAAAGTTAATTAGAAACAAAAAATGAACAAAGTGGCTTAGGGTGAGTTTCCGTTAAGGACAATAGGCAATTTGTTTTTGTTAAAATGGTATTTTAGTTGATATATGTAAGAAGAATGATCTGTCTAAAAATATGTAAAATCATGGTCGTTTGAGTTTTGTTTTTTTGTTTCGACAGTCAAGAGCGTCCAGGCCAACTTACACGTACCTTAAATAATCCATTTTCGATCCGATCAAAGGTAGATCAATTTTCTATTCAAATTGTATTGCAATATGTAATTATAGATGCTTAGCCTTGTTTGTTTCCCTTTTTGAAAAAAAAGATTTTAATTCAAAAAATACTCATTAACTCTGCGTTTAATCATTACTTTCTACTCATTATCATAATCTCCAATCATTATTCTCATTTCTCTCTCTCTCCTCACTTATTACCACTACTTTCAATTATTACTCTCATAAAAAAATTTTCAATTTTTTTTAAAAAACTCATCCAAATACGGCATATTCATGTACGTAAAGTATTTGATTTTGGAGAAACTTTTGAGTTTTGTTTTTTGTTGAAAAATCAATAAAGTTGGAGAGAGAGAGAGAGAGAGAGAGAGAGAGAGGGGTTTGTAAAGGTAAAGCCGGTGCAATGCCTTTTTGCAGGAGTTGCGTGTGAAAAGCATAAATTTGGTTGAAATCTCGTGTGACAAAGAAAAGCCTCTTTTGTTTCAACCACAACCCAAAAAGAGTGTTTTTTTTTTTCCTTCGACGTGTTCCAGTCAATTTACAGTCATCTCAACTAATTATTTTTGCGGATCAAAAAAAAAAACTAATTATTTTTTGATTTAGCCAAAGGCATTTCCACACCAGGATTAGGAAATTCTTTCTTATGGTCTAATTCAAAGAATTGACCCTTAATTAATTGTGTGAAGAATTTATTCACCAACTGAACTAACCATTTAGCATGAAAGTTTTCTTATAATCACCTACGCGAACTTGAAGAGCGTTCAATATGGGCCAGATCAGGAATTGATTAGTTGTATTTGAAGCCACACCAAGTCATAATTTAATATCATAATTTATAAACATTATTACAAAAATTCATAAAACTTTAAGCCGTTTATTTTTACTACGAAATTCATAAACAATACATAAAAACATACGTATATAGCACCCAAAAAAATTAACTAATCCTCCTACCCACAAATTTGGGTTGTTTATCACGCGCTTAGGGTGCATTTAGGGATTTACTTATTCCTCAATCACCACATGAAATACCATTTCAGAAATAGGTTGTAAAGAGTCAAAAATTAACTCATCCGCCTACCCAAAAAGAGAGGGGGTCAGATTTCTTCTTGTCTTGAAAATGCATGTGCTTCTGTGTCGACGAGCTTTGCGGTTGTTGAATTGTGTAATTTTGTTTTATGTTTAATGACCAAAAAAATCTCTTGGCACAAAAGCACAAAGATTTTGACGCAAAAAATCCTGCCTCAAAAAGAAAGGGTGTTAATTCCATCCACTTGTTCAATGGTTGGTACTAGTGTTTGATTTACAACTTTATCTAGAAGCGTGAGGGAAGTGAAAAGGCCCAAAAGCCAGTCCAATCAAATCCATAGACTCAAATACATACCTAATCTGCTAAAAAAAATCTCCTCATCTTCTTCTTTTAAAAAAGGTCTCTCTCTCCCCCTCCCCACACTCTCTATCTCTCTTATCTATGTGGCCAAAACCATATTAATAAAAGTATAAATAGTTTTTAAATTTCGGTAGCCGAATGCACTGGCTAATTTGCGTGCATTTTAATTAATTCAGGAGCTTGAATTTAATGACCAAGCTAATTTTCTAGTAGCCTAAGATTTGAAATATTAGACGTTCTTGAGACTCAAACATGTGACTTTAGAAGAAACAAACGCTATCGTCTTATCGTATCAACTTGGCCAAAATCTTTGGTGTTATCAGAATATATTATAGGCTCTGCATACATGAATCTCACAAAATATATAGAGGATCTGTATGTATTAGATGACTCTGAACACATTCGCTTTTGAATACCTATTGGAACATTTGTGTCCCCATCATTTTCATAAACAAATCAATAAGTAAAAATACAACGACTTGGACGCAAAAAAGATAGCAGATTGCACTCCCGAAAAGCATTTTCCTAGAAATCCTTGCAACCGAAAAAGTTCTCTCTCTCTCTCTCTCTCTCTCTCTCTCTCTTCATTGAAAAACACTCTTCCCTGCCACCTAAACTAAAACAAAGGAATTACCATCACTTGGCTTCATGTGGATTGTGTAGTAAATTTCGTGGGATAAAGTTAGTTTTCGTTCTTATCATGATGATGCTTTATATACTTTTCCTCCTACTCTAATAAAATCATTTTCTCATTCTGGGTCTGTCCTAGCCATTCAACTAGAGAGAGAGAGAGAGAGAGAGTATGAAATGGTTCGTGTGAAAGGGGTACAATCCCAATCTTTACTTTCCGCGTTGGATACCCCATACATATACATATAGATCCCCCATAGCCAAATCCTTTCTCAGGTTTTCTTTTCTTCAGTGTTTTCATTGATTGTGTCGGTCTTTTGACTCATCTGATCAAATCTGTTGATTCTTTCTACCCTTTTGTAAACCTGTTCATACCCATTTACCCAGATTCCATTCTCTTGACTCGTGTCGATTCTCCTTTCATTTCTCTTCAAATCATTCGGAGAAAGAAAAAAAGAAAAACCGATTCAATCACTCATACAAGTACTGTGAGAAAGGAAATCTTTTTTCTTTTTGTTCACTCAATCACTCATAGAAGTACTGTCATACTATTACGCTCACGAGCAGAAGCTGTTCGAGTCAGCTTACGATTAGCGTTATCGTTCTTGATCATTCAAGATGAGAGCAGGACTGAGCACGATCCAGCAAACCCTGACCCCTGAAGCATCGAGCATACTAAGCCTCTCCATAACAGAAGCAGGCCGCCGTAACCACGGCCAGACCACGCCGCTCCACGTGGCAGCAACCCTCCTCGCCTCCCCCTCCGGTTTCCTCCGCCAGGCCTGCGTCCGGTCCCACCCCAACTCCTCCCACCCTCTCCAATGCCGCGCCCTCGAGCTCTGCTTCAGCGTTGCCCTCGACCGCCTCCCCACCACCGCGGCCACCACAGCCGCGGACCCGCCCATTTCCAACGCGCTCATGGCGGCGTTGAAGCGCGCCCAGGCGCACCAGCGCCGCGGTTGCCCTGAACAGCAGCAGCAGCCGCTTTTAGCTGTTAAAGTCGAGCTGGAGCAGCTCGTAATATCAATACTAGATGACCCGAGTGTTAGTCGGGTTATGCGCGAGGCTAGCTTTTCTAGTCCTGCAGTTAAGGCCACGATTGAGCAATCGTTGTCGAATTCGAATTCTCAAGGAGTTGGGTTGATTCGCCCTGGGAGTTCTTTATCCAATTGTAATCGGAATCTGTACTTGAATCCGAAGTTGCAACAGGGCAGTGGTAATAATTCAGGGCAATTAGGGAAAGAGGGTGGGGAAGAGATTAAACGGGTTATAGATGTTCTGATGAGGAATAAGAAGAGGAACCCGGTTCTGGTCGGCAATTCGGAGCCGGAATCAGTGGTGAGAGAGTTGATGAGGAGGATTGAGAAAGGGGAAGGATTTGGTGAAGGAGAGTTCAAGAATGTTGAGGTGATTCAAGTGGGTAAAAAGGTTAAGGAATTGGGAGGTGTTATTGAGGCTAGAATGGGGAGATCTGGTGGTGGGAGTGTTATTGTCGATTTGGGTGATTTGAAATGGCTTGTGGAGGGAGGTTCCGGTGGGGATACGGGGAAGGAGGCGGTGGCGGAGGTGGCAGAAGTTGTGGCGAGGTTTGGTGGTGGTGGTGGTGGTGGTGGGAAGGTTTCGTTGATTGGGACTGCTACTTGTGAGACTTATTTGAGGTGTCAAGTGTATTTTCCTTCAATGGAGAATGATTGGGATCTTCAAGCGGTTCCTATTGCTTCGAAATCACCGATTCCAGGGATGTTTCCAAGGTATTCTTGGTGTTTTCGCGTTCTTGAGATTGTGATACCTATTCATTTGGTGTAAATTTTAGCTTTGTTTAGTTGATGATTCAACTCAGAAAGGTGTTGTATTTAGACTATCTATATATCACTTTTGACCTGATTAGTTCACTATGTCATCCTGGAATAGTAATTTCTGTTGTTTGTTTTGGATATCATATTACTTGTGGCAAAACGTTACCTTGTACTGAATTTTCTAGTATCTCTACTCTTTGATTTGGGCTGGTGATCTGTTTCATCTCTTCTGGTGGTACCTTTCATCATCTTCCGTTTTTCCGGGTGTCCTAGTCAGCTCACGTGCACCTCAATAAATCCTGGGCAAGTTAATGATCGGGGCAGCAGCCCTTTTGAGTTTTGTGTTGGCGGTGAGAGTCGAATCTGCAACATCGGGGCAAACCCCTTGTTGTCACGCCCTAGTCTTCCAATCCCTTTGATGGCTTTTCTTATTTTCTCTCTTTCTTTTTTGATTCTTTTGTTGTTTAATCCCATAGGTTTTGAGTTCTTGTTCTCTTCATACACGGTCAAATAACTTGAAAAACTTTTATTGCTACCTTTTTTCTTCCTCCTATTTTGCTGTCATCACACTCACTGTTATGTTTCATCATTGTGTAGGCTTGGAGCAAATGGAATTCTTAGCAGCTCAGTTGGGTCTCTAACCCCATTGAAGAACTTCCCAACCGCGACAACACCTCTGCTAAGGCATATATCCGAGAACTCGGATCCTACTCGTAAAACTATCTGTTGCCCAAATTGTTCAGAGAACTATGAACAAGAACTAGCGAAACTGGTTGCTAATGAATACGAGAAATCCTCATCTGAAGTCAAATCAGAAGCAGCTCAGCCTCCATTACCCCAGTGGTTGAAGAACGCCAAAGTCCTTAACGCCGATGCTAAATCACTTGATCGATCACAGGTATGTTTAGTTGTTTTTACAAGTTTGGTTCATGGTTGTTTACTATGATTGAGGAATGGATTCCTCTAATTTTGTTTGTCTTATATTTTCGCAGACTAAGGGTCAAGAAACAGCGTTCAAGCAGAAATCTCAAGATTTACTAAAGAAATGGAGTGATGCGTGCTTCCGTCTCCACCCCAATTTTCATCACAACCTCAGCTGTGAAAAAACTGCTCCAATGAGACTACCGATGACAGGTTTGTACAATCCAAACCTGGTTGTTCGGCCGCAATGCCAGCCGAAACTGCAACAAACCAGAAACATTGGGGAAGTTTTGCAATTGAACAATAATCCAGTGGTAAACCAAACTTCAGAGAAACCTTGTAGCCCTCCGAGAAGTCCAGTTGGGACAGACCTTGTTCTTGGGAGGACAAAAATCAGTGAAAGCGCTCCCGAGGATCGTGTCAAGGACTTGTTGGGTTGCATCTCGTTTGAACCACAGCAATATCAGGTCACAAAGTTTGCTAATGAAGTTGATGCCGACTTATTCAAGAAGCTACTCAAGGGTCTTACTGGCAAAGTGTGGTGGCAACGGGAAGCTGCTTCTCAGGTTGCTTCAGCTGTGACTAATTCCAAATTCGGTGGTGGAAATAGGAGGGGAACTGGATCAAAGGGCGATATATGGCTACTATTTGTAGGTCCTGATCGTCTTGGCAAGAAGAAGATGGCATCGGTTCTCTCGGAACAAATATGTGGTACCCACCCAGTAACGATATGCCTCGGATCACGACGCGATGACGAGGAATCAGACATAAATTTCCGCGGGAAAACAGCTATAGATCGGATTGCAGAGGCGGTTCGAAGGAACCCCTTTTCAGTAATTTTGCTGGAGGACATTGATCAAGCAGACATGGTGGTTCGCGGGAGTATTAAGCGAGCAATGGAAAGAGGCCGTCTTGTTGACTCACACGGCCGCGAAATCAACCTTAGTAATGTCATTTTCGTCGTTACGGCAAACGGGTCAATGGATAACCCTGAAAACTTAGATAGTAGCAATGTGCTTGATGAAAAGATGCTTGCATCTGTAGCAAATGGTGATTGGCAGTTAAGATTGTCAGTTAAAGAGAAGGGTGCCAAGCGACGAGCCGATTGGTTACAAAATGAAGATAGAGCTACGAAGCCGAGGAAGGAAATGGGTTCTGGTCTATCGTTAGATCTCAATCTTGCCGCAGATTACGAGGACTATAAAACCGACGGATCACTCAATTCGAGCGATCTCAGCGTTGAACATGAAGCCGAACAAGGTCTTGATCAGAACAGGCTATTTTCAATAGCCTCAGTGCCTCATGAGCTGATCAATTCGGTTAACGATGCTATAATCTTCAAAAACGTCGAGATTGCCCCCATTCGACGTGAGATTAAAACCGCGATTTTGGAGAAGTTTTCTGCTGTAGTGGACGACAAGACGTCGATAGAACTAGAAGATGAAGCTCTTGAGAAGATCCTTGGAGGGTTGTGGCTCGGGGGAACCGGATTGGAAGAGTGGATTGACAAAGTCTTGGTTCCGAGCTTCCGACAGCTCAAGACACAGTTACCGTCAGACAAGATCGTGGTCGTTCGGCTTGAATCCGATGGCGGTTCCGGTAGCCGGAGCACAGGAGAGTGGTTGCCAAGTAAAATCACAGTAAAAGTGGGTGGTGTGTGAGCAGACAGAGAGAGAGAGGGGAGGCTTGCGCGATTAGCTGATTTCTCTTGGGTATAGTTGTAAATATGGATAAGTTGATGGAGAGAGCCAAAAACCCAAACAGTTAGGAAAATGGGTAAATAAAGGAAAAAAAAAATACAGTTAGAAAGAGGAGGGAGATAATGATAGATTACTGGATTGCGACAGTTCTGGTCTTTTTCTTTTAAGTACTCGTATTTGTTAATTTCTTGGCATCCTTTTTTCTTTTTTAATTCTTATTATGGTAAGCCATTTTGTCGTACACAATTATTAAATTACATGGAGAATGATTAATAATATGAGGCATTCCTCGTTATGCAAATTTTATTCTTAGCTCTATTATTTTATTTTTTGGTCCCGTCACGGGGCAAGTATAATTATCCAAATTTTTGCTTCACAAGAATTTTAAGATGGGACTCAAACTATTTGGGGTCAGTACATGCGGAGTTATGCTCCGACTTTAATTTTGCCTCCACGCAAGTGGTTGGGGAGATTGGACTTGGATTAATTGAAGTTTGAATGAGTTGATCGAGACCCTGAGTTATAAAAAAAGAAAAAAGAACAACTCAAATTTTCACTTGGAACTTATTGGGTTAAAAGTTTATTTGCAAGCATAAAAGCTGCTCCTGTAAATGATTTGCGGCAAGATGGCAAAGCTAACATCCTTTTCTATATGTTAAAATGTTATTATTAGTAAACAATATCAAGGTGTGTTTCATTAATTAAAATACTTACTCCCTTTGTTTACTATCTTTTTGGGAAAGCGTGTCATTTTTAATTGTTTATATCTTTCGATATGAATGTTAAACAATATGCAATATGGATCTTATTTGATAGATTTTAATTAGTTCTATTAAACGAAGTTTTCAAAATCACATTAAATTTCATAAATTGAAAGATATAAGCATTCCAAAAAAAAAGAAGATATAAGCATTTTAACATGACATAGTTCAAAAGGATAACTTATTTTGGAACAGATAGAGTATTTTTTAAAATAAGTACTTAATTTTTGAATTAAATATAATATGTTGTGAGAGAATGACATATCTTGAGGTCATTCTCGAAAAGTAGGAATAAATACTCAAAAAATAAAAATTTTAGCAGAAAATGGCCTAGTTTGGCTTTAATGGTGACACTAAATGACAAAATGAACCAGATCTTAAACGAAAGTTGGCATACAAGTTGTCAAGTTGACGATGTTTTCTGACCAGACTTTTAGCACACCACTAAAGGAGGATTTTGTGGAAGTACAAGTCTAATTTGACTTTGGCCCTTTAGTAGAAGTATAGAACCTTCTTTTACATTTCGGGTTGTTTAGGACAGTTTACACTCATTTTGATTTGTTTTTTTGGACCATCCTAACTTTATATTAACGGGCCCTTCAAGAGCGGATAGCATCTAAGTTGTAAGTTTCAAACGGAAGACTTAATAGAAAATTAACCGCAAGTCTCAAACATGATTGTGACGTCAACCCGCGAAGTTAGGGAAGTATAGAGCTAAGAAATTCCTACCTAACTTTTGAATGATGACATGAAAATATAGTCAGAGTTCAACCCCTATTACGGGCAAAGTCTTTTTAAGTGCCACCGCTTGAGTTTTTCTCCTAAATTCTCTATTTTTCAGAGTGTAAAGACATTCGTTTCATTGGACCAAAAATGAGTCAGTCAAACAAAAATGAGAATAATGAAAATGCGCGTAAATTGACCTTGTCTGACAGTTAGGACAAGAAATTAAATCAAGTTGAGGTTGAGCTAGAATTTATTTTTCTAGCAAAACCTCTTTTAATTGGAAAGAAATTAAGTTTCATAGGTGTGCCTTTGGTGAATTGAACTAACATCACACGGTCAAGAAATAACTTTATTCCTCTCCCCCGGTTATGGTTAATTGTGTGGTGGTCGAGAGTCTCGTTTTTACGAGAGATGTTTTCCCACTACCCCATTATTTTTGGACCTTTGGTGGCACAAATCTAGTTTTCAGAGCTAGGGTCTTTGGCTTTCAAATCCGATCAGTCTTGGCAACGAGTCCGTGGGTTCTTCTGTAGAAGCGGTGGTGGCGTCTAGCAGCAGTGACTGTGGTGGGATGAAGGAAACGTTAAGCTCTAGTTGTTGATGTGAGTCCTTCATCTTCCTTCAATAACATCCACGAGTGGATCGATGGTCTCTATCAACGCGACTGTCAATTTTGGAAAGATTTTTATGTTTCGCTATTGTTTTTCTTTGTTCTTTTTCCTTATTTTCTTCGGATCTTGTGGCTCCTACGTACTTTGTTTTGTTTGGTTATTATGAATATGTGCTTGTGTTCCTTAAAAAAAAAAAAAAACCTTCAGGATTTGATTGTGTGTAATGTAGAACAACTAGGTGCACCAATAATGAATGCGTGGGACACGTGGATGGACATAAAATCCGGAGAATGGTGGCCGCATCCTGCGCGGTGTAATCTCAACCGCATTCCTGCTTGCTGCAGAATACTTGAAACTTTCTGCCCTTATAATCAAAAGTTGAATTGCAACTTGCATCACTAACTATTGCCCTGTTTCTATTCTAGCTGTCACACTTTCAGGCTTTCTAATTTGGTCCATACCATTATCAAATTTTTTAAGTATTTATTTTTTGTTTTACGAGATAAGTTATTCTATCACGTCTGTTTCTTTTGAAAAAACCTACCTATTCATGCCTTCCTAATAAATATCACGCGTGATGTGGCTCTCTCTCTCTCTCTCTCTCTCCCCACAACACCACACCCACAGTCAAACAAACAAACAAACAGCCGACCTCATTTATTATCTATTCCACTATTGGCTCTCTTCTAGGGCCACTAATAACCAACTAAACTTCAACTCCAACGTCTCATAAAAATCCCAATTTAATTGATATTTTTAGAGTTCGTGCCACTTTTCAATTAATTATATCTTGTAATTTATAATGTTTTAGGTGATTTTAAAAATATTGTATTATAGAATAAATCGAGATCTATCAAACAAAATTTATATTTGATATAAAATTCATTATCAATTTAAAAATATAATTAATTTTTTTATCCGGTTAGAATAGAACTGGAAAAAATAAATTGGGACGGAAATAGTATATACATGCATAGGTAGAATATCTAAATGCATGCAATTGAATCTTCCCAAAACTCCAACGGGATTGACCAAGTAAGCTAGAGAAAGCAAAATATGTGTCTGTCCTCCACGAGATCCCACTTTTGAATTCCACAGCAAGACCAAACCGTCCAAACCTTTGGAGGGTGGTGCCTAACTTCAGGACTACAGAAATGATCAATGGCCGGGCATTTTCTTCTTTAATTTCCGTGTCTTAATTGAATCTGAGAACAAGATGACAAATGTGTTGCAATCGTGGCAAGAACCCACTTGGCCTTCGTGGTCCCTGTTGAGCCTTCCACCATCCATATTTGTCCCATTTATTTATTTATTAGGTATCTGTTTTTTCTCTCCTTCGGAAATTTCACCATTTACTAGGAGTATTATATTAAGATGGGGATAGGACCTACATAATCTTTTTCTCCCATTGTTTGCAATTTGCTTTTAATAGAGGATTTCAAGCTTTCGTTCACGCTCAGACACATACGTGGCTTAGGATAAGACCATGCATGTTTTTTGTACAATATATATATAGTAATTCGCATGAGCTCACGGTCGCTGTCACACACGCGGATACTTAATAAGTTTCAAAGACGATTTCCAAGCTTTTGCGTTTTAAGTTTCACGATGCAGATGTGCTCACAAACGCATACGTGGCTTAAGATAAAGATCATTTTCCGTAATGCTATATGCCTATACGATACTATCATTCGCTTGCGCTCACTCACGCGGTCGCTTTACGGGTTTTTATTCCAACGTATATGGCCAAGGCCCAAGAATGAGTAAATGTAAATACAATAAGAAAAACGTGACGGTTCTGTGGACAACCAATTAAATACCTAAAAAAATAATTCAAATCTTAATCTCATAGTTTTGATCAAATTTTTATGATCCGAACCGTTCAATGCGTGCAGAATGTAATTTTAAAGGTGCACGCGAAAAATTAGCAAAAAATGACCGAAAAGTGTTTGTTTGAGCAGTTTTTAATTAATTCGTTTATCAAATCTAAGCTAAAAACTGCTCAGATTAAACCCTTCCTTTTTCTTTTTCTTTTTTTGCTGATTTCTAGTGTGCAGCTTTAAAATCACATTTTGATCATATTGAGCGGCTCGATTAGGGTGTAAATGAACTGAGCCGAGCCCTTAACAAACCAAGCTTAGTCATTTACTAAACGAGACTCTTTAATCGAATCGAGCCTCCCTTAACAAGCTGAGCTTTTGTCGAATGAGTCGAACTCCACTCGACTCTCCACTCGACTCTTTTAGTAAACGAGTTGAATACTCGAGCTCGGCAGTAAACGAGCCGAGCCGAGCTCGCGAGCTACTCGGTTCATTTATAGCCCTAGACTCGAATCATTAAAATTTGATCAGAAACTATGATGTAATTTTTTTTAAGTGTTTAATTAATTGTCCCCGAAACCACCTATAAAAAAGTATGCTTAGATCACAAGTAAAGCTCCACTTCCTTTTGTCCTGATCCAGAAAAAGGTTGAGGAGAGAGAAAAAAGGTTGCGTTTTCCACTCCCACCCAACTAACCCCACAAAAAAACAAACACCTTTACACCTTTATACTTGCTTTGTCCTTTGCCTACGTCAAATCCACCTTTTTGCAATCAAGACAAAAACTCCCACTTCCCCAACCAATCTCTATCCATTCTTCAGATTAGTTAAGTTTTACTTTACAATTCAAGCCTTTTTGCATTTTTTTATTGCCCAAAGGGCCCCGAAGTATTTTAATTAATTACAGGAAGACCGAGTCAATTTGTAATGTGTGGACTAATTTTGGAACCGTATGTTCATCGTCACTAATTTTGAGACCTGAATGTTTGGATACTGTGGAGTTTGAACATACGATCTCATGAAAGATAAATATTTACTTTTTAATTTTTTATATCCATTTGGTCAAATTTCTATAGATTATCACAAACTGCTTTTGGAACTATTTACGAATATATGTATTTTACAGAAAACTTCTACTCCATTAACTAGAGTAATTTGTACTATTGTAAGGAGATTATTACCAAAGAGGATCTAGATTTTTTTCTTTTTTTAACTTTTTAGTGGATGTGAGAAAAAAAAAATATTGGTGATAGAGGTATCGTAAAAAGTATACTACAAATTGTATTCCACAACTTTTTAATTTTTTTTTATCAGGTTTATCTTTGTAATAGGTGTGCATCTTGCATGGACTCACAATTGTTATGAATATATATATAAAATAATTTTTCGGTACACGTTTTCATTCTTGTAAAAACTCTTTTCAACTTAACCTCGAGGGATTTGGTCAAGTAAGCATGAAAAAACAATACGATAAGTCTAGGTACACTACATCTAACAACTACATCATCCACTGCATTTTTTGTAGGATCTATCCCGGGTCCTAAAAAAATACAGAAAAATATTCATAAATTTTAAAATAATATATTATGGAGCCCTATAAAAAATTAGCTCCAACAAATATCGGTAAGTATTATTTCTTGATTCGTAGGGGCGAAACTGTGCAGTTAAACATTTCGTCCCTACAAATCAAGAAATAAAACTTACCAATATCCGTTGGAACTGATTTTTTACATGGCCCCATAAAATATTATTCTAAAATTTATGGACATTTTTTTGGGAGCCGAGATGAACCCTACAAAAAATGTAGAGGATAGTATAGTAGATGGATGGTAGTGTATATAACATCAACTGCTTGTCCTAGACAAGGTTACATAATCGCATTCCACGGAAGCCAAACATCCCAAAATTTAAGACAACTGGAGGATTTGCGCGCCCGGCCATTAACTTCAGATCCCAAAATCAGTCGCGCAAACTAACCTAGACGTGGTCCAGTTATAAAGAAAAAAACATTTAATGTCCGAAGAAAAAAACATTTGAAGAAAAAAATATTTAAAAAGCAATAATTAACCTAGACATTATTTTCAACTTTTGCTTTCAACGTACACAAGTCATCCATGGGGTACTCATCATTTAAGTTAAAAAGCAATCATTAATGTCCACTAGCAGCTTTTTTGGACTCATAATTAGTTCCTACCGTCCAATTAATGAAACTCCAATAGATGGATATGCGGGACTTCGAGTTGGTGGTGTGCAGTGAGGTGAACAGTACTGTATTGCGCACTTCTGAGCCGTCGAATTGTGCATCTGATGGCTCGAATCTCATCTCAGCAATCAACGATTGAGAGCCGTTCATTACTAAGATGAAATCCGAGCTATTGAATGTACGATCCGACTACTAGAAGATGTACAGCACAGTATTGTGCATATCACCCTTCCCCATACGGAATTACGGATATGTGCTGATACTCTTGAAAAACATGCATTCTTTGACCAGTAATTTATTTCTTCGGTGCATCTGCAATAATTCAACAACTATTTACTTTCGGATTATTAAGCACTACTAAAATACTTCATCGTAAAAATCTTTATTTTTTTACGAACAGTAGAATTTTCTTTTTCTTCCAAAATGCATATATATATGTAGGCAATCAGTCTCAAATGAGGGAGCCCGCATTTTAGTTAAAATGCGGACCTTCTCATTTCTTCCATTTTCCGATCGAATTTTGATGATCCGAGCCACTCAATGTGTTCAGAACATGATTTTAAGAGTATTAGCGAGAAATCGGCAAAAAAAAAAATGATCAGGAAGGGCTTCATCCGCGTGAGCAGTTTTTGTTTGAACCGTTCAATAAAAAGTAAACAAAAACTGTTTGAGCGGATGAAGCCCTTCTCGATCATTTTTTTAGCTAATTTCTCGCGAGTACTTTTAAAATCACGTTATGAACATATTGAGCGGCTTGGATCATCAAAATTCGATCAAGAAAGGGAGATCCGCATTTTATTAAAATAAGATGGTTCTCATAAGAGTCGGACTATATATATATATGAAGGTTGGAACACGGGAGAGTTAAAAAGAAACACTACAACAAAAATGACTTTAGGTGAAGCAACGATTTCGTCGCTAAAGTATCAGATTTCGTCGACGTACAAGAGTATTAGCGAGGAAATATTTCGTTAATCCTATCGCGTCCAGTAGCACTTTGGATTGTTTTTTTTGTTTATAATTCAACTCATGAAACAAATTGAGTAATCTAACCCATTATTGCCTGTCTTTGAGGAAGGAATCGTCACAAAGGATCTCGATAGGTCTAGGAGGGGAAAAAGGGAAGAGTAATATGAAAAAAAAAAGAAGTCAAAAGGAAAAACAAAAACCATGTTCAAATGTCGGGTTGGCCATTCAAAATGTACTTTTCTAGAAGGGCTTTTTTGATCAACTTTCTGGAAGGGGTGCCGGGTGAGACCAACCAATTTGGGCGGCTCAGTAAAGTGGCTGTGAATTTGGACGGTCCGGTGACATGACTGGGACTACCACCCCTACATACAGGGATAGAACCGAATTTTTTTTTTATTACAGTACAAAAATAGCATTTTTGAAAATCATTGTAGTGGCTATCGACGCCATTTGTTCCTCATTAGCTCCATCGATCCTTGCTCCCTACATCGGTCTTTTGCAAAATGCTGTCAACACAAACATGTCTGCAAGAGTAATAAACATCAAGTGATCGAAATTATACATCGATCGATATATCTCTGTTCTTATTTGTCTTCGAAACGCTACGGTATTTTTTAATTCAACCCCTCAATTTCCCCAACGGTTGGAAAAAGATGTCTAATACTCACCTTTTCTTGTGAAAAATCCATGCTTTGCATGAATGCCTTTCTTCCTGAAAACTACAAACCAAGCAAAGATGACCATTCCTTTCAATTGGACCATATTAATACTATTAATTTTACTACTACTCTCTTAATAGTTAATCACTACAAAACTCAATCTCAATCCACTCTTTACTATCGAAATTCCCTACCACCTAACACTCTCATATATAGAGATCAAAATATGCTTTGTATCATTAAGGGTTTTTTTTGGGTTTCAGGTGTAGGTCTTTCGTTTCAAGTTGGTTTCTTGCCAACTTGACTCTTTTTCCTTCCGGGTCTTGGATGGCCTGTTTGCTTGGTGCTTGGTGCTGGTTAATCCTTGATCCCTTTAATCTCTATATTATTCATTCAAAGATTAATAAAGTCTTTTTTGTTGTTAGAAAAAACGAGATCAAAACATGCATCCAGTAATGATCCGAAAGCCTTTTAACCTAATTCGGTTACGCTTGCTTTTGTTTTGGTCTGAAATGCAAAAGATTCAAAGTCCCACAATTTCTTCACTTTTCTGTAAAGTTTACTCTGTAATTGAGGGCCCACTTAGTTACCTAAACCTCTTAAAAAGAAGAGGATTGTCCTCCAAGGAATATTGTATCTATCAACTTTTATCACCTTCAAAAAGTAGAGGATGTCATATGATTGTTTTCTTCTTTATAAGTTTTCTACTCCTTGAAAGTTAATTTTTTTAAAAAGGGTCTTTCAATATAGCCATACTAAAAAAAAATTAAAACACACTTTTTCAATATACTTTTACATATTTTTACATATATTTTGCACATTTTTCAATGCACTTTTTGAACCTCAAAAACAGTTCATTGGACTGTTTATAGCATTTTTCTTAAAAAAAATTAAGAATGTGAGGATGTGAGATCTGTATCTCCTTTATATCATAATGATTACCCCATTTTATATTTCTTGGATACTTTATATTGGAGACCACTACTAGTGGTATAAAATATTATGTATAGAGATATTTAATTAAAATATACATATAATGGAATGTAAGAGTTTTATTTAAAAAAAAGTCATGGTGCAGTAGATGACAAACCGCAACATGCCCTTTTTCCTTGCTCATCTTTTTTGGGATTTGCAGGCTTTTTTACACCATGCTCACCTGTTCCCTTCCACAATTTGAATTTTATTGAAATAAATAATTCAATCAACTTTTCTCTCAAGGTCTCACCTCCTCCATTCAATAATGTAGGTGGAGCAAGCAATTTGGGCAGCTCTATAATTATTTTAGTTGGCATTAATATTGAAAGCTAAATCAAAGTGTCCTTTTGACCTATTAGGGTAGTAGATTAATTTGGATCATGTCAATATTAAAGTCATAATAATATACTCTAGACATATCCAGTATGTGTCTGAAAATTTAAATGCAAATTTTATTTTGGTCTCTTACATTATATTTAGAGGAATAAGTTTGTATATTTCTAGCATATTAATTGGTAAATGTTTATTTTTCCCACTTTTCTTTCTTGGATCAAGGGTTGGCGTTTGAAAATATGATGGGAGTACAAAAACCTTTGCTAAGCTTTCATCTTTTATGATGTCTATCATCTCATACTTGAGGCATCCATTTTCTTTGGTGAAATAGAGGGAAAAAAATGAAAGGAAACAAAACGAACTAAGGTCTCTTGTAAGAAACTCCGGCCAAATCAGTCGCAAGGAGATCCTTCACATCATCCGAAAGAGTAGCATCCTCAAACCATTGAGGATGCTCTTGTGGACTTAGAAGATCCAATTCCTATTAGGGTATTTCTTTAGCTTTATCATAAGGTACTCTAAAATTAGTTCGTACAAATTGTCCTAGTATTTTATTCTTTTGTTAAAGGTGGAAGTATACTTTATTTTAATCACACATTGCATAATGCATATAATATATAGGCAGAGATCTCCACCAAATCCGATTGCGATTTCATCATCATAAAAGAACAGAAAATTTTCATGGTGTTGGGTTGGGCTTTTAGGAAAGGAGACAGGAAATAAAAGGGCAGTAATGCACAAGTCCCAGAGATATCCATTATCCAGTCCAACAATGCAAGGGTTGCCAGAAAAGTTTCTCCAAAAAGAAATTAATGGTTCAAATTCACTTGGATGTTCGGTTCCATATGTCAAAGTGAATCTCAATCATTAATTTCACTTTCGGAGATATTTTCGGGACCATAGAATTACTGCAGTCCATTATCCACCACATGCTGACTAATCCAATTAATTAATGAGAGAGTAGATAAGAAAATTTTCAATACTGCGATTATTTGGAACGCTCTCTCATATGGGGTGGAAACTACACATACATAGAATTATCTCATGTGAGAGAGTCTTATAAATAACCGTTGTATCCAAAAAAAAAAAATCAGCATGAACATGAAGAGGAGAAAAACACAAATCATGTGAGTATTTTGTGTTGGGAAAATTTACAAAGTAATCGGCAAATACAGAGACCAATTTCATTTTTGTACAAATTGAAAGATACATGTTACATGTAAGAACGTATATAAACTGTAAATGAAATTACGATAGAAAACCGATTCAAAAATGCGAATCGAAACCTGTGCTATACACAATATCCTTAAAATAGATTTATTGCCTAGCCAAGGTTGTTGAGGTTGAACCAGCATCTGCATCCAAGGATTTATTTGTCTTGGTCCTCTTGGACCACTACTCACGGAACATCATCGTGAGCATCCTTGGCGATTCGGCATCTGCCACTCTCTCTCACACGAAAAATGAACTCAGAAAAAGTAGTATGGAACTCAGAATTGGAGTGTTGATCAATCCAAAAAAGGGGTATACATTACTTATACACATCAAGGTGACTCTTGAGTTGTATGGAGGAATCAATATAAGAAACTCCCAAAATAAATTCTGCCATAATTCATGCCATCATGGGGTCTTCAATAACCACAAAGTAACTAACGTAATGTCCAGATTTGTTGAATCATAAGAGGCCTTTCGGTTGCCTTTGAAGACACTCCGAATTTCCTCCAAATTCATTCACCATAATCTGGAAAGTTTCCAACATTTTGTATAGTCATAAATTAATCACCCATTCGGGAAAAAAAAACACATAAAAAGGTCCAAAACATATCTGTGCATCGGCCCGATTTACTTGGGTATGGACGAGCAAAACATATTTGCAAAATATCGAATTGATCGAACATACAATTACAGTTTTTATTTTGAGATGCATTTGGTGGTAAACGTGATTGAGAATGTACTTTGATCCTTGATTTGTTGATGTCCGTTGAGCTCTACAAAGTGAATGATGCAAATGGTGCAAATCAAGACTCGAGATGAAACCCATTTTGAGTTTACAAGTAACGGTATACCTGGATATATATTTCGGAGAGATTATTCAGTGCCCTTGGTGCATCACTTGGTGTTCCTCAAGTCTTTTCCCACCACACATTGTTATGTGGTTCTCATACTTAGTCCCAGACCTTACAAAAATGTGAGATTTAAAGAGAGGCATGAGGCATCACGTGACGGTGTTCCAG
The DNA here is from genome assembly GCA_019656275.1 of Rhododendron kiyosumense. Classification (NCBI taxonomy): domain Eukaryota; kingdom Viridiplantae; phylum Streptophyta; class Magnoliopsida; order Ericales; family Ericaceae; genus Rhododendron; species Rhododendron kiyosumense. Next base: position 121,766 of record BPLS01000675.1, read on the forward strand.
AGGTATTGAATAACTTTTCGATATTTCGAGGAATAATGAAACTGCGTGAACGCAAGTGAAGTGGAGTGCAGTTGGCCTCTCTTACATACTTCCATGCACATAGGTAGGTTTCTATTCCCGTAAGTCCTATCCCTCTCCCCCAAGTCCCCTAAGATAGTGTACAGATTTTGATTAATGAATAAAAAATAAAAAAAAGAAAGAAATTGTGTGAACTAGACTACAAGAATTGGACCCAAAAGCTTAAGTTGACATAGCATACATTCATTATTAGTATTAACTTTTGTGATCAACTTGGACTAGATAGGTGCATGAATTTGATCCAAAATTGGCCTGACTCACTTGCTATATATTTGGAATATTGATCACAAAAAGAACTCAAAAGTCTCTTTTTTGCTATTTTGAGTCTGTGATCCCCATAAATTCTTTGTTTGGGATGACATGACATGTCTCCCCTTAATGCAATCCAACCTAATTTTGACCCCATTGCCAACTAAACTTCACAATGTTCAATTATGTTTCATTTGGATCTTTGTCTAGACTGGTTGAGTTTGGACGTTCTTAAATTATCGGGGTTTTTTTTTTTTTTATCGTACTATATTTGGCCAAGTTAGCTTACATTTTAAAGTTAGCTTACATTTTATTTATACAGTGAGATGAACTGAAAAAGTAATTCTTGGACTACTCTTTAAAAAAGTACAGGAAAAAAATATAATAATAACTCAAAAAGGCCAGCTCTTTGATGTATTTTCGTTATTAAAATGTTTCATTTCTGCAATTGAGATGAATGAAAACTATCAACTTTTGACATAAACGGAAAATAAATAAATAAATATATATATAAAAGAAAATAAGCCATTTGCATTTTATCCCAAGCCAGGATGAAATGCTTGCAATATTCTATTTTGGGCCAGCCAATCTATCATTTTCCCCAAAGTTTTGGGGGAAAATGATGGCCAAAGACGTGTTTTGATAATTAATACCCGCTAAGGACATTTTGTTCATTAATAAACATTCTTAACATGTTCTTAAAATGTATTAATTATTAAAACACGTCATGGACCGTGATTTTCCCAAGTTATGGAAAGCTCAAATGTGGTCTCATTACACGAGAAAGGAAACAATTGATAGCCCAATATGTATAGGCTTCGGCTTCATACAAAAATCAGGGCCTTGCTGCTAATATTTGGGCTTTGGCCGCTGCATGGGCACAGATTTTTATATCTTGGGCCAGTTGCCATCTACAGTCCGTCATTGCGCTCTACTCATATTCCAGCGACAGAGAGAGAGAGGAGAGAGTGAGGAAGATAATGGTGATAACGGTCAGAGAGGTTTGCTGTTCTACTACTACTACTTCTTCTTCTTCGTCTTGGCCTCTTTGCTTCAACCTCTCTCCACTTCCTTTCTCCTCGAAATCTTGTTATTTCCTGAGGCCAAGAAATTCTTCAAGTTGCATCAGGGCCAGCCATTCTGTCCGCAAGAAACTTGCCACTGGCCCACTATGGAACCTTGGCCTTTCTTCCAACAGGTTTGAATTACGAATTACCCATTTTCAGTTTCTCTATTTGAAATCCATGACTGTCTCCCAATTTCATCTTCCAAATTTGTTATTGATTTGGTTTTTTTTTTCCCCAACCTTCTTGGACTGACTAATATATGTGGCTGAGGATCTGGAAACACTTATCTGGGTACTGTAATCAGTACATCTTTGGTAATTTCTTGATAAATATGTCATCTTGCTCAAATTAATTGTAAGTAGGTGAGCAATTGATAGTCTTATGGAAGTGACGCTGATTTTTGTTGTTTGATAAGTCACATAATTCACGAGCGGGTGAGGGGGCGCGAGCGAAAAAACGTCTTTAACGCAGAGTGAGGATGCATAGTGGGAGCGCACAACCTTTTGAAAGATTATGCGACTAAGGTTCGATATGCATAGAGATTGTTCCAGCATTTCGAATTTGAAATTTCTTGTTTGAATCACGAATTGCCCATTTTCAGTTTCTCTATTTAAAAGCCATGACTCTCTCTCTCTCTCTCTCTCTCTCTCTCTCTCTCTCTCATCTTCGAAGTTTGTTCTTAATTTGGGTATTTGTTTTCAACCTTTTTGAACTGACTAAAATATGTGGCTGAGTATCTGGAAATACTTATCTGGGTACTGTAATGAGTAATCAGTTATCTTCGGTAATTTTTTTTTGGATAAATATATCATCTTGCTCAACTTAGTTGCAAGTAGGAGAGCAATAGATTGTCTTATTATCGAAATGATGCTGATTTTTGCTGTTCAATATGCATAGAGATTGTTCTAGCATTTCCAATTTGAAATTTCTGATGTGGCTACATCTTAGGCCAAGGTGTATTTTGTTTCTTTCACCTCAGCGTAAGCAAGATTTCTTTCCCTTTTTGTAATGAAGAAACATATTTTTCGCTTTTTTTTTTTTTTTTGGTACTGGGTAAACGGAACTGATCCAACGAACGCAACTGTAAGTTGCATGGCTGCACCATAAATCAGAGCCTCCTTCCACAGCTATTTCGCACAAGAATTTACTTGCGGCAAGAGTAGCCCAAAGAATTTTTGTTCATAGAGGCGGTCAAACTAGAATAGCACTTACCTCCGCCCTCCTTACCACTGCTATTTTTGTGAGGAGAATCCTGTAATTTAGGAATTATAGAAAAATTAATTCCTATTTAGAAAATGTTCAAATGCATTTCAACATTATTGACTTGTTTTGACAACTATCCAGGAAATCAAGTATTCCATCACTGCATGCTTGTTAATTTTTCCATTTGAGTATACTTCTTCCTGACAAGAGTTTTACAGATGCAAATTTCGAGAGATTTCATTGCTTCTCACACCTGCAAATCCTTAATGATTGTAATTTCTTCTCAGTTCTGAGGGTTCAACTTTCGACCCATTGTGTATCAATTCGGATAGTTCAACAGATCTAAATGTTTCTCCTTGGGAAAGTTTCCTAGGCTTGCTTTCTCCAAATTTCGAGAGTACATCGAGTACAAGGAAGGACAAACCTTCTTCAACTAGAGGAGTAGCAGGTTGTTCTTTACCTTGGTTATTCTCTTCGCATTGATTCTCGTCACTTTAGAATTCATAACTATAACTTTTAGTCTTTGACTAGTACTTGTACTTTTTCAGCTGCAATTGAGGATAGTTCCATTGATTTCGGGGACTTCTTCAAAGGCCCATTGCCGGGGAAATTTCTCCAGCTTTTGGGATACTTGGCTCTATCCAGACTTGGAATATATATACCTCTTGGTGGAGTAAATCGCGACGCTTTTGCTGGAAATCTGGATCAGAACAGTATATTGAGCACTTTAGATACGTTCTCTGGAGGAGGCATTGGTCGCCTTGGAATATGCTCCCTAGGTATTGTTCCCTTTATTAATGCGCAGATTGTGTTTCAGCTTCTCACCCAGATCTATCCTAAGTTGCAAGAACTTCAGAAAAAAGAGGGTCAAGCTGGAAGAAAGAAGATTCTTCAGTATACTCAATATGCTTCAGTTGGTTTTGCCATTGTACAGGTAAGGTACATTGGTTTCTATGAACTGGTTTGCCAGATTTATGGGAGAGATGCTTAGATGGCATTTTAACTTATTATGTCTTGTATATCACTATTGAAGTGGGGCCAACATTGGATAAGGGATTAATGTAGCTCAGTCTCAGAGAAAAAGGCAAGAATGGATAAAAAGTACATCCCATTCCTTTTTAAGTGTCCATTACGAATAGTCGTCCAATTTTAATACTAATAAAAAAATTGTTTCTGTGCATAATATTTAAAGAATTTTTGTACCAATTAAAGAACTAATTGAGATCTTTAATTTGGAACAAAGAAATTGCAAAAAAATTGTGGACACTTAAAAAGGGATGGAGTGAGTATTAACAGGGCCAACTTCTTTGTGAGTACTAGTATTTAGGGAAAGTTAATTATCGGTACTTTGGCTGGGCCCTAGTTTTATGGTTGGTTTTCACTGGAAAAGGTTGAGACCAACTTAGGACAGAAAGCCCCTATTGCAGGAGTAATGAACTTCTTCTTTTACCGCTTGGAACTCCATAGTCATTCAAATCAAAGAGTAGAGCAGTCAGTGGTAAAGCTTTTTGGGGATAAGTTCTTAATTCTGGATCAATGTGTAACTGTGAGGGGCTTTGAATTCGGCTTAAAGTTGTATGGAAGTAAGCCATGGATTTCATTTGCTCTCTCCGTAGTTTCACCTGAATTTAACTGAGTCAGCTCAAATGTGTCTGATTAGAGCCAACAAAGGGTTCCCCTTCATATATCTTTAGCAATGCTGTTAATCTTAATTTACCCGCTGCAGGCAATTGGTCAAGTACTCTTCCTTCGCCCATACGTCAATGACTTCACTACAGAGTGGGCCCTATCTTCTGTTACTCTATTAACACTTGGTTCAGTGCTCACAACATACATTGGTGAACGGATTACTGACTTAAAACTTGGAAACGGTACTTCTCTTTTGATCTTTACGAGCATCATATCCTACTTGCCGGCATCTTTTGGTAGAACAGTTGCAGAAGCATTTCAGGATGGTAACTATGTTGGACTCATCGCCATCACAGTGTCCTTTTTCCTGTTGGTGCTTAGTATTGTGTATGTTCAGGTAAGAGCCTTTTGTTTTTTACGTTGATGTTTAATTCATATAGTGGAAGCATAGAAATGTTGACAATAGTATCAACAAAGGGTTTCAGGAGGCAGAGAGGAAAATCCCAATTAATTATGCGTCGAGATACACTAGCAGATCTGGAGGCCTTGAAAAATCTGCTTACTTGCCTTTCAAGGTTTGTATTCAAGTTCCACTTTATGTTCCAGTAGTTTTCAGACTTCCACAGTGTTTTGGATTTTTGTATATTATGTATGGAATTTTATTTGAAATTCCCAATGGAGCAGGTGAACAGCACAGGAGTGATGCCAATTATCTTTTCGACATCCTCTCTAGCTCTTCCGGGAACTTTAGCTCGCTTCACTGGTTTAGCTGCTTTGAAAAAGGCTGCAGTGGCTTTAGGCCCAGGGGGTAAGAGCAATCACCGTAGTGATTTCATTGGTATAAGTTGGAATAAGCGAAGTGCATAAGTTAAACGTCTCAACTATTCCTTTGTCAGGTCACTTTGTTGGTTGCTTTCTGATTGACAGAGCCATGAGTAATATAAAGTTCGTTGACTTGACATTGCTGCTTTTGAACTGACCTGTAAAATTTGCACTCATGACCTGTAAAATTAATGCTGTACACTTGAGACTTGATCTTAGTTGTCTTCCCCGTATGGTGGCCTATTGTGTGTGGAACTTGATGAAGAAGCGGAAAAAAAGTGAATTACGGAAGCTAACTATTTCCCTGTCCTTTTTTTGGTTCTTAGTAGGAACGGGAAAAGAAAACAATCTAAGAAAAAATAGTGGAAAGTTAGTTTCCGCCTATTTTCCTTAGTTATTTATTTCCTGATTTTCTTTGTTACTCATCATTCCATATTATGTTTTTCCCTTTTCTATGTAAAATCAAAAGTGAGAATTCCTTTTTCTTCTCACATTTCTTTCTGTTTTGGCAAGTTCCGAACACAAACTTCGCCTCTGTGACGCATTTAATGTGCTCTGGATGCAATAACAAATTGTCAATTGCTGCATGCCATTCAATGTGTTTTGCTCGTTTTTAGTTGTGCCAGCCTTTAAAGTGCCAGAGTGCTGAATTTGAGACTCAGTGATGTATCACTTTAAGAAAGCCAAGAAATACAAGTTTTGATGTAGTATTTTCTATTCAGCCATGCCTCTCTTTCCCTTGGGTGGAATTTTTTGTAGCTCTCCAACAGCATATGCAGAAGATGAAATGTTCACAAGTAGTAAAAAATAGAAGACAGAATTTGTTGCAGTTGGCAGAAACCTTTCCCTTCTGACGTAGGGTAACATTTGAACTATTCTAAATCTGACCACAAGAATTCCGCGTAGGTTCCTTCTATCTCCCGACCAACATTCTACTGATAGCCTTCTTCAACTACTACTACACGTTCCTACAGCTGGATCCTGATGACGTGAGTGAACAGTTGAAGCGCCAAGGTGCATCTATCCCACTTGTCCGACCTGGTAAAAGTACCGCTGCATTTATTAAAACGGTATTGTCCCACCTCCTTCAATATGTGACCTATCTTAGAAATTTTTGTTCCAGCTGTTTTTTAGCTACTTTCGTCCTGATACAGCCATGTATTATTTGCTTCTATGGAAAACGAATCTGATACACCCAAGGACGGATCCAGGAATGTACCTGTTAATTAATTATAATGACGAAAATTTATTTTTTCAGTCAACCATTGTAACATCGTTCAAAATTAAAGCATGCATTACTAATTACAAAAGTTTATAAAGCGTACTTTAAGTTAAATTAGATAAAAATGAGTACAAAATCTCAGACAAAATTCTTTAAAGTATGTTTTAAATAAACATCAACAAATTTTAGAATGATCGAGCTAGTAATTTTAAAATATTTCTCATAGACAGTTAAAAGTAAAGAAAATCAAAAAAGAATAGCTCCAAATAGACAAACAACTCGTAAAGTAACAAGTATAAATGCATCATATGATGAAATTTAGGCATAAAACCAATTCTATATGTGTATTTTTGGGATATATACAAGTGTGTATGTTTATAAATTAGCACACTTTCATAATTATGCTAATATACATAAATATTTTTATTACAAGTGGGGGCACATGCCCCCGCGTGCCCCATGTACATCCGTCCCTGGATACACCACAATACCCTTGGAAGGTGCATCAGCTTCGCTGGAGTTCAGTCTCTTCGTGATGAGCTTTTAAATTACTCTTTGTTGGAAGAACTATTTGTGTGCCCAGCATCTGAACTTCAGTAGCATGTTTTCCAACATCGTTCTATTTTATGGAGGCATTTGGTCATTGTTTGCTCATCTTCAATCTCCATAACTTGAAGAGTGGGGTTAGTTTTACATGGAATCTTCCAAAAGTAAAGAAATACCCATGCCAGACACTTGACCCTAGCAAGCATATTTACCTAGCATATTTAGTTGGACATTCACCTAGCAAGAATATGTTGTAATTGGAATATACCATGAACTATACCGAACTCCTGTCTCATTCAAGAACTGCTGCAAAGCACCTTATAAGCATCAATTGTTGCTTTTGTTCTGTCTCCGTATCCTTGAGATGGAAATTAAATGAATCTGACAGTAGACACATACGTGCACCCAACATCTGTTCCCAAGCCCATGTAACGTAGCTCATCACGATATCCTGTTAGGGTGCAAGTATAGAAGCAGCTTGAAGTCTTTTCTGCTTAACTTCTGCGCTGATTAAGAGTAGCATATTTGCATATTTGGCATTTCGATACAGAATGTCCTGTTTATTTGGCTTGAAAGTTATTTGGACGGACATGACCTTTTTGCGGTTAAGTTTTCAGGTTCTTAGTCGGATATCAGTTCTTGGATCCGCATTTTTGGCAATTCTAGCTGCTGGTCCTGCCGTGATTGAACAAACTACACACCTCACTGCATTTCGGGGATTTGCAGGCACATCGGTCCTCATTCTTGTTGGTTGTGCCACTGACACAGCACGAAAAGTTCAGGCAGAAATAATCTCCCAGAAGTACAAGAACATAGAGTTTTATGAGATCGACAAGTTTTGAAAAATCCAGATTAGAAGATGGGAAGGATGAAAATCCGCAGGGGAAATGGGAAAGTTGATGTTAGTTTTTGATTGGGATCATGTATTGTTTAGTCATTTGCCATGTATATGAGAAAATAGCACTTGTATGTGACATTTTTGGTGCACAGTTTGGTTCTAACTTATGCATATTGTACAATCGATACGTCTCAAAATAGGTAAAAAAAATTCTCTGATGTTTGGTTAGTTTATCAAAAAGCTTATTCCCGGTGTTGCACAATAGTCCTTTGCTGTCTATATCGTATGAGTTTCTTGTCACCAAGAGAAATGGATGTCATGGGATTTTTGAAAGCACCCTATACAGCATAGGAAGAACAAGGACAAAATGCATTGTAAAACAGATTTAGAGTTGAGCACTACCACTGCGCTTTTTGGTTTTTTGGCTCGGTAAAAGGGTGGAGGGGGCAACTGCTTATGGCAACTTCCTGTGAGCGTGATCACAGAGATTCCAGACTCCAGCCACTGTGTGATTGAAAGAGCTGAAAGTAGAAGAACACAAATAGCAGAGGTAGGAGACAGATCCAACCATAATCCTGCAAGATTTGATCAGTTTACAAATTCATAGACCACACACCTCATGATACAATTTAAAGCCTTTTGTTTTCACCAGCAGTGCATCAAAATACAATCCATCTAAGACAACTCAAAGTGCTCATCATAAAATAAAAAAAGAACTAAAAATTAAAAAAAAGAAAAGAAGAGACAACTCCACAATTGCAGGAGGCTCTTTGTAAACTACCCCACATGATTTAAGCTTATACATATATTCTCAAATATACCAAGTATAACCAAACTAGGAATTATCTCCCAACAAAAGAAGAGAGTACATCACCACCATTCAATAGGAAATACACCATCGAGAAGACCTCAACTACAGTAAGTGAGGAAGTTGATGAACTGGGATAGTAAAGCAAGAGGGAGGAAATAAACTCAATACACAAACCCTAGTTACGATTATACTCCGAAATGAACCATCTCGGTTGTTTCCTCTTCCACCATCTCCATCACTTAGTTTTCCCCCTCACCCTTCTCTTAATATAAGCTTTCTCCCATTGACAGTATCTAATATACTACAGGACAGTACAACAGAGGAAGATAAATATTCTTGCTGTAAGACGAGCATTTAAGGCCCTGTTTGGAACCTCTTAGCGTATTCAAATAGATACAGGCAACTAATCATCTGCCTCAGCAGAGAAGTCGGGCTCTTCTGGTTTCCGTAACGTGGGCATGCCCAGATCTTTAGTCTTCTGAGCACCTCTCCTAGTGTTTGCAGCGAATCTTGAAGCCAATATAGTTACCCCCAGGTTCATTTTTGCCTGAGAAGGACTAGAACTTACCGGGCTACCATCCTGTTCCTCTTCTTGTCTGGTTTCACTTTCTGCGAATGACTCGACCGCTGTCAGACTTTTAGTCAACCTCCTCCTCTTGTACCGCCGCCAAGCCGCCTGTATAAAGCAGGCGGCCCACGTCCTCCAGTGGTGGGAATAGAATCGGAAAGTATGTTGCAGCTTTTTACTATGGAGGCGTCTAAATTGATTCGCTACGAATTTCAAATCCTCAGCCCTCAAAGCAAATGCTTCCACTTCAACAAGCGCGCGAACAGTCCTAGTTGAAGAAGGTAAGTTTGTGGTGGATTTAGGAAGCAAAGCCCAAGCGAGTAGTTCCTCCCCACAAAAATCTCCCGGTCTTAGCATGATAGAATTGAAGAATCCAGTTCTGCCTCCGTTTGTTGTAGAACTCTCAAGTCTTCCCCTGATAATGAATAGCATTTCGGTCACGGGGTCGCCCTCTCGTACGATGTAGGTTTCTTCGGTGCTTAAGGAGGAGACTACACGCTCACATATTGCGTCGAGTAGTTGATCATCCATTTGTGAGAAGAATGGGACCTGCCAATATCACAAAAAGGTTAGGTTATTGTGGGAAGTGAAATAATTTCCATAACTTCATGTTGGTTGAAGGATGTTTATGTGTGAGATGTAAAGCCTTGTTTAAAGATCACTTCATGATTATGCTACTTCCAGAATACGAACTATTTTCTAAGGGATAAAGTACCAGTGTTGGACGCTTGGACACTCATACAAGGGTATGCGGTACACGTATGACATTTTCACTTGGAAATTGACCAAGTAAACCATTTTATAGTTAAAATTTACCATGAATTATGCACATCACTCCTCATTCTTTTAAGACATCTTGTGAACACCATTGACATTGGAATATAAAAGCAAGATGAATAGTTGGCAAGAAATACTAGTAAGCAATATGATATCTTTGGCTTGTCCCTGTGACTTTGAGATGAAAATTAGACGAACCACACACTTTGACACACACCCGAACCGGCACCCATACCTGTGCATGGAATTCGAATGTCATCCTTTGATAAATGCAACTGATGCAAGGGAGACCTAGAAATACTAAGGTTGTGTGTAGATCAAGGATTCATTAAAAGATTTTACCAAGAGGAAATTGACAGAAAAGCCAAAAAAATCCTCCAGAATATTGGTACTGAGTTTCATTAAGAATTTTATCCGAGTCATTTAAAATCATCATATACTTTCCTTCACCCTTCCTTTCCCTGCATAAAATCCCTACAGATCTTTAGCTACGGACTTAGGTTAGCTAGCTCAGCTTCTCCTATGGCTATTTGGATTAAGGAACTAGGGTAATGCTAAGACAAAGAAGGCCAAATCTATAAATCAAATACCGCTTAAATTCAATAAGCCAATAGTCTATAAATTCTTGCTTCCTATTTAGATGGGGATTTTGAGGGTCAACATCACCAATTTGTGCCCAGATCAATGAACAATTGTTTCCAATACACAAAGGAAGTTGCATATGATCACTTCTCAATTATCTAAGGCCATAACTCCATTTTTGTCAACATAACAAAAGAATCGTCCAAATTCACCATTTGGAACAAATATGACAAGGATTTGACAAGAGTGAGTTAGCTCTACAAACTAAAAGTAAGCGAAAACATACACGTCGAACAAGGTCCAAGCAGAGGTGGCATTGGATATCACGACGAAGATCAGCAGGCAAGCCACGTAGAATAGTTTCTTCATCTACTCCTCGAGTTGCAAGCCACTTATACTGAACAAAGCGCCGAACACGTTGCCTCAAATCTTCAGGCAGTTGGCGATGCCTCATCCACTCCTCAGTGTCTCTTCGCTTAAGTCTCCATTCCTCAAGCCTCATAGTTATAGATTGCAGATATGTCTACATAGAAATAAAAAGAGAGAGTGGAGCATATTACATTTACATGTATAAAAGGAAAAGGAAACAATGAACACAAATAGAAAACCAAGGATGATGTGTCTGATACTTATCATCAAATATTCACTTGGCAAGCATTTCTTAATTCAATTTTGTCATATATTTAACAGGCGTTTGGTACATTTCTTCAAATGAAACAGAAACACTGAAACATGCAACTTTTTTTCCCTCCACAAAGTGAAAACAGATTTGGGAAGAAAAAGAAGCTCCTGGAACAAGTTTATATTGCAGAAAATATTTAACCGAAAATCTTAACATTATGGTCAGACACAGAGCAGGGTGTTTTCATTGAGCCTTTATAAAGGGGGTGGGATGTTAACTACAGTGTAATTAGAAGAAATTGTGGAGGATTCAAATACCTGCATGTTCCCAATGAGGTGCGCAAATAAAACAAGACCCAAGATGGCAATCAAGATGGCAAACATTGTCTCCCCGATGAATGTGCTTGTTGACAAATTCTGTCCATATGAACTGACAAAACAAAGGAAAAAGTTTATGCATTAACAACGCATTATAAATTGAATAATGTTGAACAAGTTTCTGTCTCAACTCCACAAGCTAAAAGCACCTCTATAACCAGTTTTATAGTTACAAATGCATTTGACATCACCACTTGTTAAAACACACAATCATTAACTTCTATAACAAGAGCATTTTATCAAGGGATGCAAAAAACAAGGCCTATGTAAATTTAACATCCACATACCTCAAGTTCTGTAGGCCCCACCATAGACAGTAAAAGTATTTCTCAAGAAAACTCGAGGAGACGACATTTTTCGTCACTGCATTTTCAAATATACCATAATTGAACTTGATACTATTTGCAGGATCACAACTATTAAACACTGCAGTAGTAATTGCCCATGTTCCGCGACCATCATCATCAGTATCACAATCCAAAAAGTTAAGTACACATCTAGTTGGACCAGTTTCATTTCTGCAAATAGATTTCCAGCACGATGTATACCGGTCAAGTGATAACAAGTACCACGCTGCCCCCAAAACCTAGGAGAATGAAGTTGAATCATCCATCAAAAACAATTACCTCACTCCAAATTGGTAAGGAAAACAAGAAAAAAAGGACATGCTACTAACACAAAAGTCATGCAAATGGTTTTGTCCAAGGAAATTATTGATTAAGTATTTACATACATGGCTAGCCAGCATATACAATAGCAGATTATATGCAGCCCCTGCCCAGGCAGTTTTGGTGACCAATCCAGTTGCTTTAATTATTTGCGAACTTAATGGGAAAATCAGATATAGCCTGGGAACATATTGGATCAGAACAATCAGTGCCAAGGCGTTGTTATTATGATCAGCTTGTTGATGTCTTGTAGCCGGTATGATGAACCAGATGACAATCTGCACAAAAGGTTTCCAATTAAAATACTGCCGTTTTCTACACTTGTGAACTTTTAAGCTGTCTAGTGAACATATAAAAACTAACATAAAATTGAAATAGGAGTAAAATCAATAGTGACATAGCGAACTAAGTAACGAAAAAGAGTAAATTAACTAAGAATGGTTAGTCAACCAGGTATTACCTGTAGGGTTAGCTAAGACCTCTACCATCTACTAATCGCAAGAAAAACAATACAAATAGATAGAAATGAAGCCCAACCACCAGAAGGAATCCTAGCAAAGTAGCAATACAATAGCTATATGGAAATGATAAAAGATGGATCAAAGAAAAGGACACTAATGCTGTGTTTGGTTTGTGTTTTGAAAAGTTTTTTGAAAAATAGTAGGGGTAATAAGTGGAGAGAGATAGAGAGAGAAATGTTGGAAGTAGGGAGAATCTAGAAGGAATCTAGGGGGAATTTTTTGAAAAATTCTTTTTGAACTGTAAAGAGAACAAGGCATAAAATACCTAGAAAGCATCTAAAAATAACCAAGTACATCAAATAGCATTCTTCATGGAACCATATATAATAACATATATAATTTTTTTCCATTAACATCCATGTTGTAGACCACATGGTCTTGCTCAACCCAGCCCAGGGCCTGGCTGGGTCTGTGAAAATTCTACCCATCTGGAGGCCCATCATGTTTTCATTTTTTTTTTGGAAAATCAGAGGGAAAAAAGGGACTCAAAAAATCAGGGCTCTTACAGGCCAGGGCCATGGATGGGCCTAGGCAGAGAGATTTAACGTGCATTTGGAAGCTAGTTTTGTCAAAACTCACAATTTGTTTTGGTCCTATGTAGAACCTACTCTACCCTAAGTCCCTAACCCAACCAAATCACAAATGATTATCGGACTCCTCTCCATATTCTAGAACCCATAACCTCTCAGCACAAAGAGCTGCTGGACCCGTTGGGACTACTTCTCTCATATTTTCAGATATCACTCATGGACTCTTTCATTGGTAGCTAGCAGGCACATTAAAATCTATTCAAGTGAATTATCAAGCTCATGCAAGAGTTTTGGAGGAGGAAAAGGAAACAAAATAAGACACAAATGGAAAAGGACAAGGTCGCTACTCATTGGAAATCCATCAAAGAGATGCAGAGCGAACTCACCACCTTCAGAAATTTCACAAGAGAAATTCTCCTCAGTAAGCCAGGGACTATTAGAGGCAAAATCATTCTCTACTAAATCTCATTGATGATCAAAAGTTATGTACGACTTGTCTGGGAACATCCCTCCACGTGTAGGTAGCATATCTAACGTTGACAACAAGGACCTTTCACCAAAAAATAACTGAAAGTCTGAAAGACTCGTAAAAAGACATGCCTGAATAATACCAGATAAGATTCTACAAAGATGTGCTTAATGTATCTAACTACATGCATGCATAACTAATACTAAAATTCCCTTCATATACTTTGACTACTAATTGACAGAACACCTAAAAATAGTTATAATATATGCTGCCCACATAGTGTCACATGACCAAGTGTACTCTTGCATCACAAACTACCACTTAAAGACTTCGCATATGCTCTATTCCCCAAACCCAAATAATTCTCATTCCCTTCATGGTTTTGCTCTTTGTATACTTCATCAGGATTTTCTCAAGAGATGCCATCAGTTCTCTTGAGCATAACTGCCCCATAATATCCAACCAAACAATTACATAGTTTTTTTTTTTTGGTCAAACGGAAAAGTCAATTGCATAGTTAATTGAGTACATGTTCAGAAGAGCCACACAAATCTCTATTTTATGAGAAAAAACATGTATTTAAAGTTTTTGGGAAAGTTGACTTTGGCAGGCAGGTTAAAAGTTCAATGATGGACTCAATCTCCTACTTGTTAAGTCCAGGGCACCGTTCTGTATGAGAATGAGGACCACATGTACAGTTCTTTGGAGACCTAAACCAAAGTTCTTTTCTTTTCACAATATATGATTCAAGCTACCAGTCAAGAAATGCAACAAGTCCGATTTATATTATTTGCAGTACGTTGGCAATATAAACAAGTTTGCTGAGTTAAACAAATGTCGCAATGAAGATAATGAACCTGAGGAAGAGGAAGAGTTGCGATCAGATCAATGAAAAAGTCAGATCTTATGTATCTCTGGGCAATCTTCTTGGGATCCATGACAAGTTCACCCCTACCAAACACCCGGGAGCTTGGTGCAACAAAGGCTGTCCTAAACTTAATAACCACATGCAACAGATAGAAGAAATCCGCTACAGTACGGAAACAGGTCACAACAATTCTCAGATTCAAATCACTCTTCACACACTGAGAATTCCCTTTCCCTGTTATACTAGGCAGGTAAAAATAAAGTGGATCGACAAAAAGTGCAACCAAACAGGAGAATATGAAAATCCGGTTCCATTGAAGCACTATCTCACTACCCGGATCAAGAATTCGCTTGCGCCACGGCTGAGACTCCTCCGGAAACACCTTAGACTTTCCAAATCTAAATGTTTCACTGAATTTGTTTCTACCCAAAAACCCATCTTCAGTTTTCAATGTTGAGGATGAAACCTTGTATCCAGAGGATGAGATGTCCAGGTTTGAGGGGTTAATTCTTCCCCAATGAAAATTCTTTTGTTCTTTCCCATCAGAATGAAACCTGCAATTTTACATATGCACATCAGAAGGCAATTCCAAACCCACCATTTTGGTTACTGAAAACCAACTAAGAAGCCCAGAAAACCTAAAATAAAATAAAAGAACACAATCTGAAATTTGAGATTAAGCTAGTTTCCAAGAAATTGAACATTTATCAAATCTAACATCAGAGCCAAAAATAACTAACCCAGACATTTTCTGTATGCCAAAAAAACTACAGGGATGTTCATAGTTTGCTAAGCCAGATTATTTGTTAGCCCCAGATAATTCTGTAATCCAATCTGCTCTTTCACAACCAAACGTATCTTCTATAGATGTCACCCAAAAAAGAAAAGAGAATTCCAGCTGTTTTGTCTCCAAATTTGGGACGACACAACAGAATACAACCTTTCTCAGACCCTCACCGATGATGGGATTTTCTTAACACCCAAAACCAAACCAAACCAAACCGAGCATGGTGTCATTGGAACCAGCTACATGAGTCCTCATTTTTCCATTGAGCTCTGTCCAAAACTAGCTGTTCACCCAGATTTACTAAACCCAGATCATTCCGTATCATAACCCAAAACACATAGTATTTCTAATTCTCAGCAACCAAACAGAAAATGAAGTGGTAAAAAAAACACAGAAGACACAATCAAGAAAAGTAAAAACCACAACATACCTCACTTGCTTCTCTTTCTTCAGCTCCATATGCTCCAGTGCCCACCACTGATCCAATTGAACTGATAGAGTTCTCTCTGTCTCTAAAGTTTCAGTCTTTTTCTATCTCCAAGTGCTGGGATTCTGGGAATGGTACCTGATCTAACCCAGATAAACCCTAAAGATGAGTACCCAGAAAGTATTTTCGCAACATCCCTTTGTCTTTGATTCTTCTCACGCGAGTGTCTGATTATGGGTTTGGGGAAATAATCAGATGGGTTTCGATCTGGGTGCAGGGTAATAAACCATAAAGTTTCTCTTACAAGAAGCAACCATTCTTCAGTGGAATTGTCGTGAGAAGTCCATAAAGTCTCATTTTTTGTAATATTTTTTTCTGTTTTCAAGTGTTTCTTTGCATTAACCACACGCAAATGAACTGTAATTTTTACTTTTTAATCACAGCATTAGTATTTGTTATTTTGTCAGAATTAATTTAACGCAATATAAAAGACTCCAATTGGTCAAAAATTTGTTGACCAGAGGACCCAAATGAATGAATGAACAGATGGGTCTTTATACTCCTATAAGTGGGAGTCGTGCAAATGGAACTGACAACAACTTTATGAGGTATGGGGGACTGCTCTGACTGAAACCTCACCAATTTTTTTTTAAGGAAGAGCAAGAAATCTAGAGTATTATACAAATCGTGATAGTGTGGTGATCCACATAAATTCTTTCTATCGTTGGATTTGTAACACATTAGAAATTATACGTGCCTGAAGACACGGCTCGAATGATCTAAACACACAAATAAATTCTAGACTCGCGTGCAATATATCAACTCTCGCACAACTAGACTTGCTTGCAATATATCAATTCCTGCACAACGAATCTAACTATGCAGAACGCAATAATCCAAACATATTCATTGACCTATTTAAGTTGAATCAATAAATAAAGAACAATCAATTTTCAAATCCTTGTTGATTGTGTGGGTGCCTGAAGGCACGACGCAACACGTTCACAACATATTCTTAACAAATGAGCCCGTGCCTGAAGGTACTTATTAAAAAGCATTAAGCTAATATAAAAATTTCTTGTGCTATCAACAATACAATTGCCTACTCTCAATAAAAAATATTACTTAAAGAATCAAAACCGTTTCGAATGAGCTATTCAAATAACAAACATTCACTAAGTCAATCAAAAGAATTTTCAATATCGCTAACCATTGAATTAAGCATATAGTGGGGGTCTATCCACCAAAATTCGAAGCCACCATAATTGATGTCGTACTTAACAGCTACCAACAGCCAAAAGTAATTCTTTGTGGTCAGGTGTAATTCTTTGCAGCCAAGAGTAATTCTTTACTACCATAAATAATTCTTTACGACAAAGAGTAATTCTTCGCAGATATTTCTCTCTTTTGTGTCTATGTCTCTTCTCCCTCTCTCTATTTAACTGTGTTGCCACGGTTATCTGAACAAGTATTATTTGTCGAATAATGCTATGGTGTCCCTTATCCAAAAAGGGATATTGGTTATAAATGATATAACAAACAATTATGCCATTTTGTAAATCATTTTTTAAAATGGCATAACTTTATTATTATTAATATATTAGGTCATAACATTTTTTTTAAAATGACATAACAAACCATTCGAAGACATAACACTTTTTAAAAATGGCATTACATAACCACTCGAAATCATAACAAAAAATCTTTGAGAGGCATAACTGGTGTCCCCTTTTGGGTAGGAGACACCATAGCATTTGCCTTTATTTTTTGTTAGGGATGATGCTATAGTGTCCTTAGTCATTTTGGAGACACCATAATTTTTTGGCATAACCGACCATTACAAACATAACCAAAACCAGTGATATGTATAACTAAGGCCTTACAGCATACTGGGGATTTTGGGGGTTATGCCTTTGTAAGGTTTTGGTTATACACATCACTGGTCTTGATTATACTTGTAATGGTCAGTTATATCAAAAATTATGGTGTCCCAAAATGGCGGGTGGACACCGTAGCATTTCCTTTTTTGTTATAGTTAAACAACACATTTAGGTGAGGATGATGTTATGGTGTCCCCGGTCATTTTGGGGATACCATAATTTTTGGTATAATTTCACCATTATGAGTATAACAAAAATCTATTACAAAGATAACAAAATTCAAACAAGGCATAACCAAGGAATATCCAAAAAACCAACCAAGGCTTGATTATACCTTATTATGGTTTTGTTATACTTATAATGGATTTTAGTTATATTCATAATGATTTTGTTATGCCAAAAGTTGCAGTATCCTCGAAATGATTGGGGACACCGAAGTCATCCCTTTAGGGGATCCAGTACTAGAAAGTAGAAACACCAAAATGAGTAGTGTAGTTGATGCTAAAAATATTTGTTAATACTGAAAAATGTCTTTAATGAGTATTAATTATCAAAATACGTTATTTGCCTTGATTTTCCCAAAAAGAGCTCTCCAAAACCAGGCTAACCTTTGTCCTATGGAATGAGCTTAAAATGTTAAATTAAGACGTGTGTTCAACAGCCTAGTGGAATGGGCTCAGGATAAAAGCCCAAGGTTTTCAAGTGTTACAGTGTCCGGCCCTGATCCTTAAAATCCACAACTTCGATGTGGACTAATAAGTAGTAGTAACTTGGGAATGGCTTCCCAGTTTTTTTTTTTTTTCGAGACAAAAGAATTTCGTTAATCTTCGAATCCAGAAATTACGAAGATTAAAAAGACAAGGGCAACCGAAAGAAAAGATTAATAACCTAAAGCTACCCGAGACTCAAGTGTTGGAAAGAGACCAACACAACCAAAAATGGGCCAAACCCAAAACCTAAAAGCAGCCCAAACAGCCCAAAGCACCAAAAATCGCCGCCAACGCTGAAGGCGCCTCATCGCCGCCAACGCAACCCGGGGAACTATCCCCAGTTCCAATTATCCTATACCTTTCAGCTACTTTTTGATACAAACCAAATTGAATATCCAGAGTTCTTTTTTTTTTTTTTTGAATTGAATATATCCTCGACGTGATCCACATCAAGATCCAGTATCGATTCATCGATTTTCGACCCAACATTCGCATAAATTTAACCAACTATCCTCACTCCACAGGCTTAGGTGAAGAAATTAGAAACCAAACACAGCTTCTTCTTTTTTAGGAATAACCGGCCCGAAAGCTCGTTCAATCTCATGCATGCCATTGGATTAGAAAGCAAGCCAAGTTCTTTTAAACACACAACTTAATTCCCAATCGGTAAAGAAAAATGTTCATCCTCACGAGAAATTTTTCAATGTCGGCCTGTCGGGTGGGTACCATGTGGTGGTGCCTGAGCAATCCATCCGGGACGTCTAAAAGTGTATTGTACAGCTTAAATTGAAACCCTCTCCCTCCTCTTTCTCTCTCCTTTTACTCTCTCCAAATCTGAGCCATCCAAATCTAAAATGGAAGGTCCGGTTGTGCAGAATAGGCATCACGTGGTACCAACAAGCACTGAAAAATTTATCCTCTTTCTTGTGTACTAGAAGCTGGAGTATTAAATGTTTTGTAAGTACCAAAAAAAGAAACGAGTAGTAACTGTTTGTACTTTGTAGGATACTAATGAGACAACACAAGTTCAGTAATCGTGACAGTTGCTCCATTTGGATCTTCCATTTCGGAGGCTATTGGTTCGAATTTTAACAGGTGGGACCTAAGTCACATAATATCGTAAAAACGTCCTCAAACAACTAGAGTTTATGAGTGCAAGAATCGAGAACATGAGTGTAAAATGAGAAATGAGAGCCAAGTATCGAACTTCTCTGATCTTATGCCAAAGAAAATGCGTATCCGAAAAAATGTTTTTTTTTTTTTTTGGTACTTCGAAATATTAAAAAAAAATGCTTATTTATTTATTTATATAGTAGGAACCCTTTTTAATTTCCTCTCAGTTGAAAGAGTGTTCCAGAGGAAAAGAGTTTTTGTCAATCGCATGGTTACATTCAGAACCAAAAAATTTCGATATAGGATGGCGGTCCAAACATTTATGTACCTAAAAAATTGGTTAGAGCAAAATCTCGAATGCCCTTGACTTAAAAAAATCTAAGGATACATTTACGGGTCTTACACAAATAGCTTAAAAGATCTATGGATATATTAAATTGGTTAGAGCAAAATCTCGAACACCCTTGACTTAAAAAATCTAAGGATACATTTACTGGTTTTACACAAATAACTTAAAATATCTATGAATACATTTACGGGTCTCACGTATTTGTGTCTGAAGATATGAGACGAAACTATCAAGACATACGTCAGAGACACTTGGATAAGTTGGATTCTTGTATTATAGTATTTTGTTTAGTCAAACTTTTTATTTGATTTTTGTATTATGTTTTGTTTAGTCGAATTGTTGTGCATATATAGGAACCGTTTGAACTATCAAGATCTATGAATATATTTATCGGTCTCACGTATTTGTGTTTGAGGATATGATCCGAAACTCTCGAGGCACACGTCAGAGACACTTGGATACATATTGGATTCTTGTATTATACTACGATTTTGTTTAGTCAAGACTTCTTATTTGATTTTAGTATTATGTTTTGTTTGTCGAATTGCTGTGGATAAGAACCGTTGGAAGTATTGGGACACTTTGAGGGACATTAGGAGATTAAAATATAAATTTAAAAGTTGACCCAAAGTCATAATTTCCACTAGAATACTTCGATAATGACCTTCGATTCGTCTGCTGATAGTGATAATGTTACGGATATATTTGCCGTCTTTCTAAATCCTAGTTACAAAGAAATTACATCTTGAATTTTTATATGAATTTGTAACCTACATAAATTAATACATTACGGTATTATGAAAGATGATGCTTTTTTGTCTGTATCTGTGTTCTAATCTTTTAGAAATTCTCTTTCCAAGTCTCGTGTCCGTGTCTCATATCCATACGAAAGATAATGCTTTTGCCTGTATGTGTCCTAATCTTTTAGAAATTATCTCTCCACGTCTTGTGTCCTTGTCTCATATCTATATTCATGCTTCCAAGGAAAACATTGTTTAGATCGAAATCTCGAATACACTTGGACTGGAAAATAATCTACCACATAAATATGAATTTGTAACCTACATAAATTAATACATTACGGTATTACGAAAGATGATGCTTTTTGCCTGTATCTGTGTCCTAATCTTTTACAAATTATCACTCCACTTCTCATGTCCGTGCGAAAGATAAATGCTTTTGCATGTATCTGTGTCCTAATCTTTTAGAAATTATCTCTCGACGTCTAGTGTCTGTGTCTTATATCTATACGAAAGACAATGCTTTTACCTGTATGTGTCCTAATCTTTTAGAACTTATCTCTCCACGTCTCGTGTCCCTGTCTCATATCCATAGTTGTGCTTCCAAGGAAAACATTGTTTAGACCGAAATCTCGAATACCCTTGACTGGAAAATAATCTACCACATACTAGACAAACTGTTGAGTTTAGGATAGCTGCTGAGAGCAAACAGAATGGCAGCAAGAGCACAAAGGTAAGGAACAAAATGGTTGCTCCTAACTCCAAGGGTTGAGTAAGTGATCTAGGCCTGAAATTTAAAGGTTTGCTCTCTCATAACGTCTCTTCCTACCAGCATTTTTTGGGGCCACCTCACCCTACAAGCAAGCGTGCGAAAGGGCTTTAAGAGGAGCCATCCAAATTAGTTCAAGGTGTGCGCAAACTGGCACGGGATACCCCGTATTACCCGGAAAAAAAAAAGGTGGTTGATGCTATGGAACTTTTATAAAGAGATACGCGAGGCATGCCATGGTATTCTGTGGACAAAAGAACAAGAAGCAAATCAATTAACAAACCAGATTCAATGTGGAAGAAACTTGGATCAACTAATTCTGTAAATTTTCAACTTTTGATTTTCAGATTTGACCTGTAAAATGAAGAAACTAGTATTTTTCTGTACAAAGGTTATCTCTAGACTACTACTTCCTGTGCCCATTCAACAGATACCTAAGCTGTACCTACCCCTTATGAGCAATTCTCATAGGGAACTTTCAAAGGAGACCCGAGATAGAGCAGACTTATTATTAAGCTGTCCAGATGCTGCGCGCTGCTAGACCTTGAAGCATCTTGATTACTTCGGAAGTGTCGTCGAGATAGTATTTTGCCATGCTCGGTTTCTGACCGACAGTGCACGCGAAAACTTCTGCTGTGGCGGGCAACGAGGGGTTGGAAACAGATCTCGCAATCTTCTCGAACATGTCCTCGTCTGATCGGTCATCGCCTATGCATAAAACGAAATCCGGCAACTTTCCTCTTGCCCGCATGGTTTCTATGAGACTTTCCACCACTACTCCTTTGCTTACACCCTGCAATCCACCAAATAGATCTCTCAGCGACTATAGATCAATAAAAGCAAGCCACACCAACAGATACCATTGTCATAACCCCTCTAGAAACACACTACAACCATTTAGCAAGAAATTAACCAAACAATACCTTGTCGAATTCCTTGTTAATTAGCTTGGGTGCACGATTGTGCTTGATTCTCAGAGTCATCTAATTACCATTTCAAAGACTCTGTAATATAGGGAACATTCCTGATTCTTGAAAAAATTTCCTTCTACTTTGGTAAAAATGGTGTTTTTGAGATCTATTCGTGCATACTTGATACTTGGGGACTTTTTCATTCATCCTTTTGTGCTAAACTGAATTACAAACGTGCTTGCCAGGTGAACATCTAACCTTAACAAGCGAGACACATATGATATATCCTCACAAAGGGGACCACTTTTGGACGGCTTGGATTGTGCACTACAACTCTGTAGTGCTGCACTACATGGTCCCCCGTTCCTTACAAGGGTACGTTTATGTATTAAGAAGGTGGAGTTTATGTATTAAGAAGGTGGAAGTCAACGATCATTAGCATCCAATTGTTTCTCAATAAATTACATTTGTCCCATCCATTTTGAAATCTTAAAAACAATCTTAGTCATTCAACAGACAACCAGAGTAATCCTTATCCAAATGCCAATTGTGAATTCACAGACACATCTCGAACATTCACTACAAAAAAAATCATATCCTCATGCTCCCCAATGGATAAGGGGGAAAAAGCATATACCTTGCCGGCCAATCGAGTTCTTGACGTAATGTCTCCCAATATGCTAGCATTTCATGTTTCAGAGTCGAGACAAAAACTAGTATGAAGAATAGGCTTCTTACCTGTGGTTTGACTTCAACAATGTGTTGGCCTCTTTTAACAACGACAGGGTCATTAGCAAGAACGCTCTCGAGGTGATCGAGAAGCTCTTTAGCCTGCCACATTCCAAAGTCTGGGTCGGCTTCTTGATGGTGCCAAACGAGAGCGCTTTCCTTCTGCTCTATAAATGACCCATCTGTAGCTTCCGTATAGTGCTCCATCACCGGTAGCGCAATCTTCTTCCAGTCGAAATCCATTGCCAACATGCAGGACTCCCATGCCGAATCCCTCCTCCACCTACAATCAAACCGAAAACCAACCAAATCAGAAGGCCTATATAAAATGAGTTTGAACAAGTAATTGAATCATGGGTAATGCAACACGAACAGGACTTTGGTGCAGAATTACAAAAACTTCCATAAGAAATCACACGCGATTACATACGATGTGTCCGAAAGCAAACTTCTAATACCAACTACGAAAATTGCAAGCCAAAACCTATGAGAAGTGTAAAATCATGAGTAAACACAAACAGTCAAACAGAAACAGAACCTTTGTCCAAAATCACATACGAAAATAGAAAATGAAATCAAAAGCGAGTCAAGCGACTTTGTCCAGAACTTGAATCCAAGTTTTTACAGTATAATTCATGTATACAAGTCATTCTGCTTCATTCATAGGGGGGTTAAAAACGTTACCGTGTGAAGAACCCATGTTCGGCAGAGAGACCGAGTTTCTCACAGGGAGAAAACCACTTGCTGAGACTATCCTTTCCTCTGCCACTCACAATGAAAACAACATTCTGCGGATCGTTGCAAAGCCCATTCAAGACCTTAATAACCTCCTCGCTTGGCGACTTGTCCACGGAGCCCTGAGGCATCATAGTACCATCGTAGTCCAACAAAATCAGCCGGCTGCTCCTCGTCTTATTGTACGCAGAGACAATATGTTCCACCGCAAGCTTTCTGAAATTAGGACCCAGAGCCACAACCCTGAACCCCAAACCAAACCCGATCCCCCAACACCTCTTCCGGTAATGCTCCCTACAAGCCCTTTCCTGGTCCTGATCAAAACTCTTAGCCCAATAAGCCACATCATGAGAACTGATATACTTATAGTGCTTTTCATGGCGCAATTGTTTCTCCGATTCTGGCATTGTGATTGCTGAATTCATTGCGTAGGAGACAGCATCGATGTTCCACGGATTCACCCGGATTGCCCCACTGAGAGACGGTGAGCACCCGATGAATTCTGACACAATGATCACACTCTTCCTTGGCACATCAGATCCTTCAATCCCCAAGGCCTTGTCTAAATCAGGGCTCCCTTGTCTACAAACCGTATACGTATAAGGCACCAAATTCATCCCATCCCTCACAGCATTCACCACAACACACTCTGAAATGGCATAGTACGCAACCTTGTCTTGGGTCGAAACTGGCCCGTGAACAAACACAATCGGTTCATAACCTGGTCCACCGTACTTCAAATTAACCTCGTTCGCAACGCTATCGATCTCATCCTGAACTTCCTGGATATCCCTGCCCCGGCTCCGAGCCGGGTTCATTATCTGGACCAAAACCACCTTCCCCCTCAAGTCAACATGCTCCTCCAACAAATTCCCCATTGCCAAAAACTTCAAGCTGATACCTTTAAACATATCCATATCATCCACACCCAACATCACAATTTTCCCCTCAAACTTCTCCCTCAACTCCTCAACCTTCTTAGCAGTGCTGGAAACCGACATAACAGATTCAAGCAAACCCATATGAATCCCAACAGGTAAAATCTTGATACTAACCGTCCTACCATAGTATTCCAACCCAATATACCCCCTTTTCGATTGGTAATCCAAACCCAACATTCTACTACAACAGGACAAGAAATGCCTAGCATAATCAAACGTGTGGAACCCAATTAGATCACAATTCAGGAAACCCCGAAGAATCTCGTCGCGAACGGGCAATGTTCGATATATTTCAGACGACGGGAATGGGCTGTGAAGGAAAAACCCTAGCTTAATCCTGTTAAACCTTTTTCTTAAGAAAGTGGGGAGCACCATTAAGTGATAATCGTGTATCCAGACATAATCGTCGTCTGGGTTTATTACTTCCATGATCGTATCCGCGAATATTTTATTCGCGGATACGTAGGCCTGCCATAAAACCCGGTCGAACCGGTGACCCGGGGTTAGCGGCAACATGTAGTGGAACAAGGGCCACAAGTAGTGCTTACAGAACCCGTGGTAGTAATTGTTCTGAACCTCCGGGGGTAAGAACGTCGGGACGCACCGGAACTTTTCGAACAGCAAGGTGGAAACGTCGTCTTGCTCTGACGGATCGATATCGGCCTTCAAGCAGCCGATGTAGATGACTTCTACTTCGTTCGGGAACCCGTCCTTGAGCTGGAAGGCCAGCTCGTCCTTGTCCCAATCGAAGCACCACCGCGAACCGACAGCAGCGTCGCGGTGGGCCTTCACCGGGAGCTGGTTGGACACGATGATCCTCCGTTCTTGGCTCGCCGATGAGACGACGTCGGACTGGGAATCCGTTTTTTCGCCGTTGTTGAAGTCATTACTGGCGAAGTCGGATATTATGCCCGGTACGGTCATGACTCTGGGAATCCGGGTCCGATCGGGCCGAACGTAGTCGTCGAGGTTCAGTAGGTTGAAACAAGATCTAGAGAGCATAATGAGAAACAAAGAAACCTAAAAAGAAAAGCAGAGAAATCTTGCAAGACAACAACAAAGAACAGGGGAATTGGTGAGAGAAACAGGGGAAATGGGAAATTGGGTGTGGTGAATGGGATTCACCGGTGGGTATTACATATAATAATGAGAGTATATTTCTCATGGGGGGGAAGGAGATATGGAAGCATGAAGGGTTAAATGAATGAGATTTTTTATGGGCTTTTCGAAGGGGTGCGAGTTTAATATATACAATAAGGAAACTGGGTTTTTGGTACAAGGAAGGAAGGTGGTGAGGATAAGAACGAAGGAGGAGAGAGAGAGTAGAGAGAGAGAGAGAGAGGGGAGACCGACTTATTATGGAATGCCGGGAGTACGTAATTGGGGGTGGGTGCGGACGGCTAGGATAGACTTTTGAGACCATGGTATTGGATTCATGATGATCATCAATGAGGCTGGCTTTATGAGACTAGTAATGCTATGGTTATCATATCTGAATATCATATTTTGGATATCATTTGACGTGTCACGATTGTATTAGTATAATACGCTTCACCACATGGTAAATGAGGTATATTTTATTAATACATTAGTAACACGTTACATGACATACAAAATGTGAAACTCATATATGGTCATCAAAGTATTGTGTTTTGGGATTTTTGCTACCAACTGTAACCGACCCTTTAACTCTCTTTCTCTCTGCCTAGGTGTATAGGTAGATGTTTGATGGATAATTACTACCATCTATCCTCAAAGTTTAACTTATTCTCACTTGGCCACTTAATGTACTTGTATTTTTTCCTCTCCGAGTTGCAACAGTGAAGTATTACTCTCTCCGTCTCTTTTCAAGTGTTCACCTAAAAATAACATGCAATTGTTTTTCACATAAAAAAGTAAAGTGCTTTCATGGATAAATTGCACATGTTTCATGGAAATGGTTAAAAAAGAGACTGAGGGAGCAGACTGTTGTCGATGTACACCAATTCAAACTAACGTCTAGATCAATTAGACCATGTTTTAGGCTATGATGATTTATGATCTTGAAGAGCAACTTGTAGAGGCCTTTGTAGAACCAGAGCTGTAGTTTTGCAATCTCTTAACACAATGTCGATGTTAAGATTTCCAATCCTACACAACAAATCTCATTATCTTTAACTATTCATTTTTAAACATTCAGCATGGAATATCTCGTATTCTTTTCTATAAATATTAATAATACCATCGTTACTATGTTGTGCTTCAAGTTGAGATCTTCCCCTATTGTAAACGAATGAATGCCTTCCAGGATCCTATTATTTCTATCTTCAATGTTGACTTCTCATTCATAAAACAATTGCCACAAGTCTCCACTTTTTATGGCCCAAAATGCTACGTACATCATGGAACTCGGTGCAAAATGGCAACAAATTAAAACACAAAATGCATAATTAAAAGGGAAAAAAAAAATATAACCTAAGTGAGAAACATATACGCTAACAACCCAAGTGAGAACTGATATAGTTAAAAGGGAACCCGAAATGCTACGAACAACTCTGAATTCGGTGCAAAATGACAACAACTCGAAACCTCTCAGATGCATACCAATTAAAAGGAAAAAAAATCAAATAAACTAATTTTACGGGGGTAAAGTGCAATTATCCATCTATGTAATGACATGATAATGGATGGGTCCAGTTAAAAATACTAGGTTTCAGAGTATGGAACCGGGTACAGCCGGTTGGGGTTCTCTTCTTTCTTTCTTTAAAATACTCCTAGGAAAGGAAATTACCAATATAGACAGGAGGGAGCTGTTACTGGTAATGAAATAGTAATTACTAATTAATCACGCCTAAGATCCGAATTGGGGAGTTACCATATGGGGGAGATCAGTCATTTGGCCACTTTAATGGTAATTAAGAAGGTTTTGGGAAATACAAAATCTTTTCGTGGGGATATACTATAATTATCAATAATAATAATAATAATATACTATGATAAAAAAACACACGTGATGGATAACTGTGGTTACAGCTGTTTGGAGGATTAAGGTTGTAGGCTGGACAGCCTGGACTCGGTCGTGAGAGAGTAGATAGATGACAGCTGGCGCGTGTATAGATATACGGATCAACTTCCCACCCCCAACGCTCCTCCCTGTGACTCTCTCTCTCCCTCTCTCTGGATAAAGTTTTTTTTTTATAACGGTCAGGTATTTGGGTCAGCTCATATGCACTTCGACCACTCGACTAATATCCTTCCCCGGTGAAAGACACGCCCTACACGTAGAAACTAGAGATTCTTTCTTGCGACGGAACTTAAGAAAGAAACATTGATCAGTTGTATATGAGAAGATAAATTTAGATTTTATTCCCATCGTCTTTTAGAAAATCATTCCAAGAAAATCTATTTATGAAGTTTTTTTTTTAACACTTTCACCACACGTGTATTTCAACTAATATCCTGGAGTTAACAATCCGATAAATTTATGTGGTTCAAAAGTTTAGAAGTTTTCCTTTACGTGATTTGACACTGCAACCTCTTAATTAGAAGTTAACAACTTGCTTGTTATGAAACCGTTGGATTTTTCCTCTTCGTTATTTGTTTTTAACGAAGACCAGAAAAGTAATGGAAGAACAAATTAAAAGTCTAGGAAGGAAACATTCCTGTGTTTCCATATTTTAAGTTGAATTTCCAAGTCAAATTTGGATGGATTTTGGATAACACTGAGAATATTTTTAATATAGTACTCAATTATTTTTAATATTTGAATCATCATTTTTTGAATGAGAGAAATAAAAAATGTAAATAGTTATATGTCAACTTTATAAAAAAAAAAAAACTAAACTAAAAACTGAGCACTCTTTAATTACCTTTGGTCTTTGATTTATTTTCTTTGTTTTCTCATTATTTTTTACTTTTTAAATTTGAAAAATGTAAAAAATTGAGCCAAAACTATTAGAAATTCTAAAATCAAATTAAAAAAAAGGTGGAGTACATTTAGAGGAAATCACTCATCTTTTATGCACATGGTGGTCCTATTTTTGCAGGCTTTTTCCCACCAAACCACCCCCCCCAATAGATTCATTTACCAACTTCCCATCTGCAAAAAACTATTTAGCCAACTCCAAAATGGAAGTGAAACCTCACCCCTCACCCCCTCCCCCCTTTTTAATAGACTCATTTACCAACTTCCCATCTGAAAAAAACTATTTAGCCAACTCCAAAATGGGAGCGAAACCTCACCCACCAGTCCCATTGAGTGGAGAATCTATTTGTGGGGAAAAAAAAAATGCCAATATTTCAATTGATTGATCAATAAATTAGGACATGTTCCAATCCAACTTTTTACTAAATTTGACTTTTGATTTTAGACATGTGTAAATTGCTGCAAACTCATAATGTAATGAAACAGAAAAAATTGGAAGGAAATTAATATCCTCCATCGGGGACCATTTATTTATTCATTAACTATGTACTAGCTATGTACGACGTCCTATAAGAGATTGCTAAGAGAGCATAAAATGATAAGTTTGCTTCCATAAAAATTAGGAGGTGTTTGGCCGTGCCTTTATTCCATATTGCATTTTCTTGTTCTCCAAAAAATGCATTTTCAAAAATGAATTAGTGAATGGAAAGTTCAAAAATTACATCCGGAGAACTTTTTTCGATTCTCAATACAATTTTCTTTTTTTGCAAAATCTATTAGCTGATTACTATCCAAATAATTTTTCATAAATTTTCATTTTAATTCGAAAATCTACAATCTACAATTTAGAATCTATAATATAACAAGTATTGGCTCCCAAACACATTATTCTCTGGTGAGCGAGTGGTTTTTCTTGACCAGCAAAAGAGAAATATATTAGAACTCGATTTAAGGGTACATTGAGAGGGGTTTGGGACTTAGCAAACAATTGCTGAGAGAGCATAAAACGATATAGTAAATATCAGCCAATACAGTACATGAATTTTGATATTCACGCTGTACTTTTTATTGACGATACTCCACTTTGTTTATGAAGTTAACGTTAAAACTGGAGTTCCATCAATAAAAAGTGGAGTGCGAAAATCAATTTCCCAATACATCGATGCATAATTTAAGACTTTCAAAAGTGTAGAAGAAAGACTTTCACGGATGAAAAACCGAAAAAGTCGTAACAAATATTGGTGGGGCTACAAGCCTCCTCTCCGAATGGAGGAATTTCCATAAAGCTAGACAACAAAGGAAAACTTCCAAACAAGCCCCTAAAGTCTCAGGTTTGATTTCGATTCAATCTTGTCCACAATTTTTAGGTCATCTCACTATTATGCGTAAACGTGCGAAATGTCCGAGGTGCTCAAATGCAAGCTGGCTCGGGATACCCTGTATGTGTGAGAGGCTGTAGGGATTAGTCTGAGGTGCGCAAATGCAAACTGGCCCGGGACACCCTGCATTACCGATAAAAAGAAAAAAAAAGAGAAAAACTTCCGCACAGAGGGGTGGAACAAAAAGGGAAAAAAAGAAAGATGCTTAATTTGTCTTCAATTCTTCGATTTTCATGGCTCCACCAATTACAACCCCCACAAGCAATGGTGTTGTTTAAATGTATTAAAAACTACCACCTCCTCTTTTTCCTTTCTCTTTCCCTCCATTTCTCACTCCTCTCTATCCCTCTCCTTAGGATATCTTTCTAAGGTAATGTTAATTAACTGTTCTTTTAACTGTTAAAAAATATGATAAGGAAGAAGTTGCCAAAGACGTTGGAGATAGTGTCAGTGTCGACACATTGCAAAATGCAAACTTATTTGGGTGCTTTGGGAATCGTCGCATGGATATGTGAAATCCGTAAACGTATGAGGCAACAATATTCGATTCCAATACTTCTCTTTGAACGAGCCGATAAAAAAAAAAGAGGGACACGTATAAATGATAGGATCTTGTTTTTCGATCTTGCAATCTAAATCGAACGGAAGGAAGCAATAGCTTGTTGGTCACACATCTCAACAATAATTGAATAAAAAAGTCTACTCCTATGTTATCATATTTTAACTAATCCAAAACCGTTGAAAATATTCTTAAACCACAGGAAGTCAAACCTTTCTAGGCTAAAACTCACACAATAACCAACTCCTTCAAAACCCAAAAAAATAAAAGAAAAAAAATAAAAGAGACTCTCCTGCCAAAAGTCTCAAAAAAATAATATTAAAGAAGACCAAAAAAAAAAAAAAAAAAACTATGGTCTTGCAATCTAAACAAGAAGACAAAAATGCGACCCGTATAGTAGGCTGTATGTAGTTTCTCTACAATCTAAACCGAACCAATGAAAGCAATAGCTCATTGCCGTTGGGTACATCTCAAAAATAAATGTTCCACTTTTGTTAAATGACCCTGTTCCAAAAGTCTACTCTCACATTGATTGTTACTCCCTCCGTTCCAGGTTGAGAGTCCCTCTTGGGGATTCCAACTATTTTAGGGGACAGTAATGATTACACATATATTACCTATTATTTCCACCATTACCCATATATTTTACTTATAACACTTATATTCAATTGTGAGGGACAATTTTGGAAAATCACCAAAATTTTCCTTCCATTTTTGGAAAAGGACTATCATTTTGGAACAATCCAAAAAGGAATAATGGACTCTCAAATTGGAACGGAGGGAGTATATTTTAACAAATCTCAACCCTTAAAAAAATTCTTAAACTGCAGAGGAAGCCAAATCCTGATAGAACGCCTTACAATTACTAAACTCTTTTGTTTTTTTTTAAAGATCAATGAACTACATTGATAATAAAAAATTGTACAATGTGTTATCGCGGTTATAATAATTAAAGACACATCAAGAATAAGCGAAGACCAAACAAGAGCTTAAAAAATACGAAATTCTGCCCCGCAAAATATAAAATATACAAAAAAACTATGCTATCGCCTGTCGCAAGAAGATAAAAGCTAAAAAACAACACCCATAAACGCCAACGAATACCAAAAAAGGCGTAAGTGATAGGAGTACTACAAATTTGTGCCGGGGGAATTTCCACTTTGTAGAGGGAGAGAGAGAGAGAGAGAGAGAGAGAGAGAGAGGCGTAGAAAAAATGGCGTTATTGGCCACGTGTTGTTATTTCACGGAAACGTGGCGTATCCGGGTGACTTTGGAAGAGCCGAAAAGTCACGGGACAAAAAAAATTTGACCACTTTGACGGATACGGTACTTTCGCATCCAATCCCGCCAATCATCAACTCGCGGCTCATCGACTGACACGTCAACTGAATCGACGCCGCAAGATGGCGTGGCAGTCTAGCATTGGTGTACGGGGCGAGCGGGGAGTGTGCAACTTGCCGTTCTGAGTGTTTTTTTTTTGTTGTTCGTGAGGCTTTTGATTTCCTTTTGTGTTCGATAGTTATCGTTATCACAAAGGTTTGGTGGGACCCCAGGCAGCAGGATGATGGGCCCACCTAGCACGCTTTGTTGACAAAGTTGAGAGAGAGAGACGGGAAGAGCGCACATTAGTATTTCCTATTAAACAAATGCTCCGGCAGTACCATATCCCATATGTCGTACGTCGCATTCCATGGAATAGTATTTACGTAGCGATAAATTTTACGATAATGAGTTATCCCTTTCGTTTGCTGACAGTCTTCATTTTCGAGGAGTATTACATAGTAATGTCACATGGTACTTTTAGATATGGAGTACCCATTTATTGGCAGAGTTTTAGGGCCATTTGCCCTAATTTTTTAGGTACAGTACGGTAGTCTTTTTTAGTTATTTTATCCTAATTTGTACTCTCTTCGTTCCATTTTTATTGTCTATTATTTTGTTTATCTCTTTTATGTCTTTTACTTATATCTTTTAGTGTGTATCTTGAAAAATATGTAATATAAATGTTATTTGATAGATCTCAATTAGTTCTATAATACAAAATTTTCAAAATTATGAAATTATGTCTTTTACTTATATCTTTTAGTGTGTGTCTTAAAAAATATGCAATATGGATCTTATTTGATAGATCTCGATTAGGTTTATAATATAAAGTTTTCAAAATCATGAAAAAAATTATAGATTGAAAGATATAAGCAATTAAAAAATAACACACAATTCAAAAATAGACAATGAAAATAGGACGGAGAGAGTATTAAATTGGAGTATGATCTTTACATTAGTTTGTTTGGCTCGACGAGAAATATTGTAAAAATATAAAAATTTAAATCAAAATTGATAAAAGTTTATATAAACGACGAAAAAGAGCAAAAAAGACAGTCTTATTCCTGATTTCTCTGCCAAAAATACGATGAAGAAATTTAACCTGAATTCAATAAAGATTGAAAAAAATTGAAAAAAATCATGAAAAAAAAAAACCCAAAAAGGACAACGAAGATTTTATTTTTTATTTTTACCAAACGATAGAATGTTACGGAGTAGTATTTATTATAAAAACTGACTTCTCATCGTTAAGAATCGAATTTAGATCTCACGTTTCAAAGGAGCGCTACACAAGATTCGGGATTCCTGTAGTGCCGGCGGCCCTGTGGGGCAGGGCGTGTAGGGTGGCTGATCCGACTGTCCATTTTAGCACCGACGACTCAGATTTAATCCAAATTCCTATTGATCCAAACCATCAATTGTTTGAATTAAAATTCGAGTCATCCATTGCCGAGATGAACGACTTAAATGCGCCATACAGAATACCTGGATCCGCACTACGCATGGGGTTGAAGGGGACCTACTAAGCAGGCGAATGGGCGGCCTCATTTCTTTCTTGCCTTAAATGCGTGGGAAGGTGGGTATATATGCGCTTAGGTGTTGGGACCTCACTAAAAGTGGATAATATTGATAATATTGTGAGATAAGTATGTACGTATAGATAAGTATTATACCTTTACCTTTACGTATATATAGTAAGTTTCCGTTTGGTCTCAACCAACTTGAAAAAAAAAGTTTATTACTTGCTTCCGGTATCAAGTTTCACAGATCTCGTTGAGTTGACTCATTTTGGGGGAGAAGATATCCAGTGCTCTTTAGGGTGTGCTTGGGGTATCCAATAAGATCAGATGCAACGCTTACGCTTGTACTGCTCTCCCGCAAGCCGTTTCCGCGGCTATTTTTGGCCGAGTTCCATCGCTTGTACGAGCCTCCTCTCAATTCCTTTGAGTTTCATTTTTGCAAACGTACTCTCCAAACAAGGTAGGAGAGATACACCAAAAAAACTATTTCAATAATTTCATGTACCATGCGGATGAGATAAAGAATTGCGATAAATTTTGAGTATTAGTATCGCTCGTTCGGTTGAAGTGGTAAGTGAGAATAATTCGGGAAGTAAACCAACTTTTGAACTAACTTATTACTTTTTGGGAGATTATTGACTCTAATTAGTCCCAACGTCCATGATCCATTAATCCTCGGCCCCTTGTTTTGTTTACCAATGACATTACCATTAGTTTTGTTCTAATCCATAACCCCCTCCCCTCACCTCAATCCCGCCAATCAATCAGGCCCACACATTACATGAACTGACACCCTTGTCGTGAGAGGTGAAGCAAAACACTGAATAATTTTTCTGGTGAGTGAGTAAAAGTATGGCCGATCAGGTTGGGCTGGGTCATTAGTTAGGAATGGATAAGAAGCGGGTCCCACAAACAAATTGTCCTAGGATTATATAATAAACTCTTGGGGGAAGAATAGTTTTTCTTTTTTTTTCTTTAGTAGAAGAGCAAGAAATGCTTTTACTTTTTTCTTGTATGGGTATATAGTGTGGTTGGTGAAATGACAATCTCAGCCCACTTATTTTTTTTTTTTTAATAATCATGTGTCTGAGTTAGTTTACGTGTATATCGACTAATCTTGGGGAACCATAAATTTATTGTCCACATATGGGGCTCCATTTGAAGCCAAAGTAAATGCTCTGTTCAAAGGAGTTAATAACACCCTAATAGGTTTTGATTGAACCTCAAACATTAAGAAGGAGAAGCTAGAAAAATCTATAGTTATTTCCTATCCAAAATATTCGCAAATAAACAAAGTGGGACCGAGCAATATAAGTTTCGCTCACCTTACCCGGTAATTATTCAGTGGTGCCCTAAACTCCAAAAAGAACGTGTGGTGAAAGAGGTGTTGGAGCACCACGAGACAATGACCTAAAAGGATCAAATAATTCTTCCTGCCACATGGCTGTTGACTTTTTAATTAAAAATCTAATTATCCCATGGCCATGATGTCAACAGCCGTTAGGCGGGTTGAAACAGTTAATTAGTGTCTACAGTCTAAAACCAAAAGCTACAAAACTTAATGAAGAAGTTAGGAAGATGTAGATGCTTGTAATCCTAAAAGTTAGGTTTAAAGAGTCACATGGCCTAAAACTGCAAATATTATGAAGGCAGAATGTGACCATTTATATCTATGTCTAGTAATTCATCTTTCCTACCCATTGTAGAATAGTGTTAAAAATTACTCCCTCCGTTCCTTTTTAAGTGTCCTACTTTGTAACTCCAATTTATTAAAAAGACATTATTATTATACTTTTCACATCAATTTTTTCCTTCACTTTCCCTACTTACCCATCATCATTACACTTTTACTCACTTACTTTTCAAAATGGAATATATTTTTAGGGACAAAATAGATAATTCACCAACTTTTACTCACTAACTTTACAAAATGGACACTTATTAAGGGACAGCCCAAAATGAAATACCGGACTATAAATAAGAGATGGAGGGAGTAAAACAAACAAGCTAATAGTCTAATTGGACCAGAAAATTGCTAAAAGTCGTTCTTTTTCCTTCATCGGCGATTGTGTCCGAATTTTGTCTTGAATAATCTCATGGAGTCGTCAGTCTTTAATTAATAATCTTTACAGGGCCTGGCTTTGGTGGTAATAAGGAGTGCAATATCCTACATTTCTTTATCCCGTGTTACTGAAAACATAAATTGAGTCGTTCCTTTTCTTTCCTCGACGATTGTGTCCGAATTTTGTCCTGAATAATCCCATGGAGTCATCATTCGTTAATAATCTTTATAGGGTCTGTCTTTAGTTGTAATAAGGAGTGCAATATCCTACATTTCAAACATAAATCGAGTCATTTTTTTCCTTCCTTAACGATTGTGTTAGAATTTTGTCCTAAATAATCCCACGGAGTCGTCATTCGTTAATAATTTTTATAGGGTCTGTCTTCGGTTGAAATAAGGAGTGCAATATCCTACATTTATTTATCCCATGTTACTGAAAACAGAAATTGAGTCGTTCTTTTTCCTTCCTCGACGATTGTGTCAGAATTTTGTCTTGAACAATCCCACGGAGTCGTCATTCGTTGATAATCTTTACAAGGTCTGTCTTTGGTTGTAATAAGGAGTGCAATTTCCTCCATTTATTTATCCCGTGTTACTGAAAACATAAATTGAGTCGTTCTTTTTCCTTCCTTGACGAATATGTCAGAATTTAATCCTGAATAATCTCACGAAGTCGTCATTCGTTAATAATCTTTACAGGGTCTGTCTTTGGTTGAAATAAGGAGTGCAATATCCTACATTTGTTTATCCCGTGTTACTGAAAACATAAATTGAGTCGTTCTTTTTTCTTCCTCGACGATTGTGTCAGAATTTTGTTCTAAATAATCCCACGGAGTCACTATTCATTAATAATCTATGAGCTGCCTAAGCTAGCTAGGGTAGCAAAATGCACAACAGACTCTTTCTAAGGGAGCAGTACTGTAAGGGGTTTCGTAATCTTTGAACTTTTTGCTGAGGTAATATCAATGACGAGAGAAACTTATTCACGATTTTGCACAATTTTATTTGTTTAT
Source organism: Rhododendron kiyosumense (assembly GCA_019656275.1). Taxonomy (NCBI): domain Eukaryota; kingdom Viridiplantae; phylum Streptophyta; class Magnoliopsida; order Ericales; family Ericaceae; genus Rhododendron; species Rhododendron kiyosumense. Next base: position 158,064 of record BPLS01000675.1, read on the forward strand.
TCGCGCAATTAATGGCTGAAATGTTTTCCAATTTTGACCATTCAAAACACTTTTGAACCCGTGCAATTTAACGGCGTAAATCTTCTTTACGGGATGTTCCGCAAAGAAGTTTTTTTCATTGATGGCATACTAATTAAGGGGCTGTTCTTCTAAAAAAGCCACTGGCTTTTCCTCCAAAAATGAGCCAAATAAACCCACAAAAAAACGAAAATAAGCCAATAAGCCACTTGTTTCGTCTTTATTCAAAAAAAATTGGATTTCGGTCAAAAAAATTACTTTTTAGATTCCTCTTGTCATGAGGATATAATAATTCCTAAAAATTGACAATAAGCCAAGCGATACGAAAAAAATTTGAATAAAGACAAAAAATAAACCACTTTGACTTATTTATCCGAACACCCTCTAACACTATGAACCTCTTTATTTCCGTTTTCTTAAAAAGAGACAAAAGGTAAGAATGTTCGGGGAAAGATCCATCATATCGTACTGATAATTAATTTTTCATAACATTGTTTGGTCATCACCAAGCAATATTTTTTATTGGGTACATAAATCCTTAGGTTTTCTCGCCCTGCGCTAGCATTCAAGTCTATATATATAACCGTTTTGTGGGGTTAAACACATTCTTTATTCCTCATGGTACACAATGGATTTTAGTTTTGGTCTCGACATGACTGCAACATATCATGTTATCTACAGAGATGAGCAATATGAAATATTATATAGTTGAGCAACATTTCATGACAATTATGTAGAGCTGCCTATCAAGCATAGAGGAAAAGGGTTATCTACCTATAAATTAAACTACCAAAGTACTTATTGAAATTAGGTAGGTGGGGACCCTTGTAACGCATGGTCTAAAACTGTGAAAACTATGAAGGTTGGAATTGAATGTGAGCTTTTATAGCTATGCCTAGTACTTCAACTTTTGTGGGAGGTGAAGCAGAGAACACTGGATAATTTTTCCGTTGTTTGTTTTGGCTGATCAAGTTAGGCTGACTCATCATGAGTTAATAGGAATGGATAAGGATCGGTCCCCACCAATAAATTGATCTGCAATTAGAAAAAAAAAAAGATACAAACAAAAGACTAAAATAAATAAATTAAAGATGCGTACTTTGGATTGAAGAAGATAAAGATAATAAACTCATGGGGATATTAGTTTTCTTTTTTCTTGCATGGGTGTACAGTTAGGATGGTGAAATGACAATCTCACCGGCCACTTTTTTATTTTTATTTTATAACCACGTGTCCGAGCAAGTTTACACACGGACTTTTGGTTGGTGTCGTGGAGTGAGGTGCACAGTACCGTGCTATACGCACCTTTGGACCATCGGATCGGATATCTGACGACTTAGATCTCATTTCGTCAACCAACAATCGAGAGCCGTTTATTGTCGATATGAGATCTGAGTGTTGGATGCACGATCCAATGGCTCGGAGGTGTGCAACACGGTACTGCGTACACCGCTGCACAACACCATCCCCCAATTCCTTACGCACATTTCGACTAATCATGGGGGACTATAAACCCATCGTCCACTAATGGGCCTCACTTAAAGCTGGAGTAAATGCTTGAAATGAATTTGTTCTAAATGAGTTGATAGTACCTGAGAGGTTTCAAACATAAAATCTTAGGAAGGAGAAGAAAAATCTATAGTAGTTTTTTTCTCACCAAAATACTCCCTCCATACCAATTTTTTAGTACATTTTGGGATTTCGACCCAGTATTTTTTAGTTGGTTATATCTTGTAATCTATATACTCCCTCCGTCTTTATTTAATTGTCCACTACGGTTTTGCGTGCATTTTCAACGGCTTATATCTCACGCCGTATATTGTGTTTTATATATTTGAAATCATTGTCTTGTAGAAAAAATTGAGATTTATCAAACAAGATCCATATTACATATTTTAGTAATATACGTCGAGAGATATAAACCGTTGAAAATACAAGCAAAATCGTAGTAGACAATTAAATAGGGACGGAAGGAGTAATATTTTAGGTAATTTTGAAATTAAGTTTTTCCAAATAAAAATTGATTGATTTCTATGAAACAAGATCTATGTTGCATATCAGAAGTATTATCACTTAGAAAATATAATTAATGTTTCATTAGTTTAAAATGGTATGAGGACAAACAAATGGAGATGGAGAGAGAATTTAATATTAAAGATAAACAAAGTGGGATTGAGTAATATAAGTATATACTCCCTCCGTCTCGTTTTCATTGTCTATTATTCTGTTTGTTTCTTTTATGTCTTTTGCCTATATATTTTAGTGTGGATCTTGAAAAATATGCAATATGAATATTGTTTGATAAATCTCTATTAGTTCTATAATATAGAATTTTCAAAATTATGAAAAATATTATAGATTGAAAAATAGTACGCAATTTAAAAATAGTACGCAATTCAAAAATGGATAATAAAAATAGAACGAAGGGAGTATAGCTCAACCTACAGCGTAATTATTCATTGTGCATAGACACCTTTCTCTATCACATGACGTTTTTGTGGGGTTTGGATCCCACAAGAACATGTGGTGGAGAGATGGTGCCCTGAACTCTAAAAGAACATGTCGTGGAAGTGGTATTAAAGCACTGCGTGACGGTTTATCAAGATCATAGAGTGATTTTTCCACCCTACCATGCCAATCGCCGTTGAGTTCAGTTAATAGAGGTCCACTTTTTAATTATAAAACTTATCCCATGATGCCATCATGTCAACAGCAGTTAGGCCAGTTGAAACGGTTTGGACTTGGGAGTATTATCTAGAGTCTAAAACCGATAACTTATTAATGAAGGAAGATGTGGACACTACGTTAGGTTTAAAGAGTCACACTGCCACTCCAATCCCCTTCACGAGTGCGTCTTTGCTCTAGGCGATTTTTTCCTTTTTCTTTTGTTTTGTTTGGTGTATTTTATTTTGTTTGTTGTTTTTTTGTACTTTCAGACTCGTAGTGTCCACTTTTATCGTACTATGTTTTTCTTTTGTTATATATAAATCGAGTTTAATTCTAGTAAAAAAAAGGAAAAAAAAAAGTCACATGGCCTAAAACTGCAAAAATTATGAAGGTAGAATGTGAGTATTTATGTCTATGTCTATTACTTCATCTTTCTTACCCATTAATGGATGACTAGACGATTAATTAATGGGTGACTAGACGATTAATGGGTTCGGATCGTCTTCAATTCAATGGTTTGGACTAAACGAGATAGTTCAGATGGGAACCGTCCACTAGTTCAATCAATGATTAGGGTTTGTTTAAAAAAACTCTTATAGGTAAGAGTTCACTCTTCCACCAAAGAGTTTTTAATTAAATCTCACCAACCATTCATTGCAGAAATAAATGGTTCATACATGCATTGTCTTCATCACTCATAGTACGTGATAGATCTTGGTTTTGGTCTCGACATAGGTACGTGCAACAAAGTACCCTACAGACAACTATATAAGGAGATGGGGAATAATTTTATTTTTGCTCGGCAAAATGAAGATTTTATAAACTCGAAAGGGGTACATCAAGAGAAACCCACTAAGCAGTAACGCTTAGAAGATAAACTAAACATAAAAGCAAACAAGAAAACAAAAGGCCATCCAACAGAAAGTTGGACAACACCACTCCTCACAACCCCGCTAAGCCCTCACCTTCCTCATTCCGTCTAGAAAACTCTTAAACTCCTCCACTGCGTGCACCTTTATATTGAACTTCACCTTAATCCACATTGCTACTCTGATTTTTATCAACTCCCTAACATCCTCCACTCTCCAAGAAGCATTGTTGAAGGCGATGTCATTCCTCACCAGCCATAAGGACCAAAGCCCATATCTAACCACCAGGTAAATAGCTCTAACACGGAGGCAGAGCACACCCAATTAACATGCCACCAGTTCAGAATCAATGACCAAACATCCCAAAAAAATTTACAATGTAGGAAAAAAATGCTGTGGCATTTGTAATAAACAGAGAGGGCACATAACTGATTGGCCTTCAAGGATCAGGTTTCTATGAAGGAGTACAGTTCTAGTAGCCAGTCTATCCTGAAGTGCCAACCAAGAGAAGATTTCCACCATTGGGGGTTGAGGGGGCAATATTTCATGACAATTATGTAGAGCTGCCTATCAAACATTTGAGGAAAAGACCTTATCTAGGGTCTAGAACCTAAAATTAAACTACCAGAGTATTGAAGTTAGGTAGGTGTGGGCACCGTCGTAATAATAATCGCTATCAGTTGAATTTATTTATTTATTTATTTTCTCTCACTTGTTCCTTGACGAGTGAACCTACCTAGGATTGGGGTCGGGTCCGGTCAAATTTTTCTGATCAGTTTTGTCCATTTTTTTTATCCGTGCCATCCAAAATTGTTTTGGACGGCTCAAATTTGTTTGGCGTGTTCTGGATATTTTTTAAAAAAAAAATTATTCAAACAAATTTGAACTGTTCAAAATACTTTTAGATAGCCCAAATGAAAAAAATGTACGAAACTGGTCAAGGGACTTGACCGGATTCGACCCTCCTAGGCTTGGCCGAGATTAAATTCGGTAGTCCTAAGAATAGTGATAATTACCTAACTTTTGTATTTTACTTAATATATAAGTAATATGAGAGTACAAGTATATATCTGAATTATAAAAATTCAAATAGGCACAAGCTTAAAATCTATTAATCCCAACTAATAAGGGTACAGATAAGCTAAGTTACATAATGCTAGTTTACGTGTGTGTGAGTGTTAAAGTGCCTTTACAAAACATCTTAATTTAATTTGCGACTGCGAGAATTGAGAGCGCGAACACAAAACAAGAATTGAGAACAGCAATGAAGGACCCTACCGAATGGTTATGTCAGAAAGCATATAAGTAAACAAGAAACTCCTATTCAGAGCATCTCCAATGGCCTCAATAAAATTCTAAGCAAATTGACTAAAAAATGAGCAATTTTTTAATTTAACTAGCCCCTAAATATTTGCTCTCTCCAGCAGCCTAACCTGTTTAGGCAATTCAAACCCCATTGCCATTATTTTATTAAGCTTATATTCACAACAAATATGTATACGTACATATTCACCGCCATCTCCACCCACCATTCGACTAGAAATCTTGCCGAAATCAAATGCCCAAATCACAGACCCACCAATCAAACTACAAATTCATTTCTCTCTCTCTCTCACACACACACACAAATCTACAGAGCAAAAATGTGAAATCCCGTTGGAAACTGAAACTGAAAACCCCGCTGGGATCCGACGCCGGAGCCAACAATGGCAAAAATGACGAAGCCAAGTTCAATTTTGCCATTGTCGAAACCGATTCCGCCGTCATGGAGCATCTCGTCCGAGCTGAAGATCTCAATTATTTGGAGATACGGAACAAGACTCTGTTTTTCTTCTTCCTCCACGAAGAAACACAGAGATGCTCCATGTGGTCAGGGACGCTGCAAGAAACACAGAGGAAATAAGTAAATAATCTAGCCCGAGTGAACAGTACCTCGCTGGTCCAGACAAGGTACTGTAGCAATATGGCAAAAGGCAAGCCTTTTCTTGAGGCTGTTGGAACTTGATTTTGGGGTTCATCCTATTCAAAATAGATAAAAGGAGTATTTGTCTAGCCTATTGGAGATGCTCTTAGGGGAAGATTTACCCAAGATTTCTCATATTAAAAGTCTAGAAGTGACAAGACTATCTAGTTTGACAATAGATAGTAAAATGCTGGAAGAATGAGATAGTTTTAATTTTAAGTTTTAATGAATCGTAGGAGTGGCGACCGCCACTACTTATCTCCCAAGACTCCATTCGTGTCATGACCAAAACCCGGGGATAACCTTTCGTTGTAGCCCCTTTTTCGTTTTTTGAACATGGCTTTGATTCAAACATAAGAAACCCCCAAAATGGATGCCAGTCGTTGTTTTAATATTATTATAAAAATCCAACAAACGAAAAATTGTAGTTTTCTCTAAAAAATATTTTAAAAGATTTGTTGAGATCTTTGCTTTGAAAAGTAACCAGAAGACAATGCCCCAACAAACACTCTGGCTTTAAGCATGGATGCCAACCTTTTGTCATGAAGTGTGAAGCTTTTTTTATTTATTTATAAAATTAATTAATTTTGCAAAAGATGGACCATTGTGGTAGGGCAGCCAAAATAAGGTCCTTTTCCAACCCAATCAAAGTAGTTTTTTTTATTGGATTACAACTCAAGGTAAATGGATACAAAAATAATTCAAAGGTGGTTTCACCACTTGGAAATTAAAACTATTCATATTAGGAATATTCAAAGAAACAAGGATTAGCCCAATCTCTCTCTCTCTCTCTCTCTCTCTCCAAAATATGTTTCCAACTTTCTAAATGGTTTTAGGCAAAGGCATACTACCCAATGCTTGCCTACTTTTGGCATTTGTTTGTAGGCTCCTAAACACCCCTAAAAATAGATGGATTTTTATCATTTTCAATATTTAGGAATTGGTTAGTCAATAAAGATACATGTACTTGATGTCCCACAAAAAAAGATTACTTATTTATCTTCCACTTCAGCACAAAAGACAAGATATCTATACTAATCAACTTTTATGCTCGATAATGTACATAATATTAAATAACTTAAAATTTTCAATATACGTCTCACGAATTGTCGAATACCAATTCACATTTACAAATATCAATGCGGTTACGAAATCAATACATTTTTTATACAATATTAACCGTCCTTATGACTGTAATTATTTGCATTTTCTTTTAGGTATATCTATATATACACCCACAAGATCGAGGAAGTTTCTTATCTCTTAGATAAAGATACGGAACAAAGACTTGGACTAATTGGAGTTACTTCCACGGAATTTCCAAATGGTTTGGCGGAAAGGACAGTACTGGTTGACAGCCCTCTAAAATTCAAATCCACAATAGTATTTTGAAATTAATTTCTTATTGAAGACAAGAAAACATTGCTCCCTTCAAGGGTAAACTTGTCAAATTTTCAATTCATAAATTAAATATTCAAATGAAGTTGATGGTTATCCTTTGTTTCTTTTAGCACGCGTCTAGCAGATAGACTCAGGGAAGAATAAAAGAAAAAAAAAGAATGATGCTCTTGGAATAAGTTTATTCTATTTTTGTTGTTTTGGATGATAATTTTTTTTATAGGCAAAAGTAATATTTTATTAAGGAGATAGGGGAGGAAAATCTAACAAAAAGTTGGACAAATATAGCCATATGGGACAAGCCCAACCTCATCGGGTATTCTCAATTGTGAAAAGATTTTCAACCTAGTAAATATCGTTTAGGAAGACAGTTGCGTATTAATTTCTCGATACTTCGATTCACGGAAATAAGATTTTTGTCAATGTTTCTTTGAACTCATGTTATAACTTTTCAAAGCTACACAATAAAAATAGCAGGACTAAGACATATTACATCAATTGCGATAAATTTCAAATTTGAATCCAATCTCTCTTTGAATTAGCTTCATTTTTATATGTATGAGTAAAAGTCGATCTATCTCTGAAGAGAATTTTACACAGATTTAATTAATATAAAATAGAGTATTTCAAAACAAAGATTGTCAATTTTTACGGAGGAATACAAAACCGTGACGCATGGTAATAAGAAGTGAAACAAATTCTTAGTTTTCTCTGAGATAGAAATCGATCTGTTGAATATTAGTATATCCCACATGGCAATTTCATAGGGTTGGCCATTGGCCCTTGGGATAAAGATTGGTGGACCCCTATCCAATTCAATTGCCTCCTTTTGAGTCCCATCTCAATTTTAGTTTATGGTTTTGGAATGGTGGCCAAGTCCAATGTGACTTTCTTAAAGTTCTTGTAAATTGCCCACATTCAAAGATTATATTCCAAAGATTGATCCGGGATGCTGCAGGGCGCTTTTTTATAGTGCACACTATAGAATAGATTCGGACTGTCTATCTTAGAAATTAACGGTTCAGATATGTTTGTTAATTTTTACAGGCGAGTTAACTTCGACCGGTAAGAATACCTCGACGAATCTCAATCATTGATTGCCGCAAAGGGCGGTCCGAATCTTCCTTATAGTGTGCACTACAGGTAGCGCCTTACAGCATATTCTTGATTCCCCCAAATGGATACATCTTTATTAATTTGGAGACCCAAATTAAAAAGGAGCCTACAATGTTACCAACCACATTTTCCATGGTATGGACGTTGACATGTTGTAGTGTGATTGGGACACATGGACGCATGCAGTTGGACATAGTAGTTCACATTTTATTGGAAAAGGCCTTGTGGCCATCTTCTATCTAGTACAAAGGCATATGGAGCCTACCATAATCTTTTCAAAGATAGGATAGAGCTAGCTAGGAACAAGCACTTTGAAAGAGATAATGGTTTTTTTTTTTTTAAGTATTTGATAATTTTCTTTATTTGGAAGGAGTAATTATCTCGTGTTCTTAGATCATCACGTCATTCGTCACGTCTACTTACAAATTAGTTAATATAACTCAATTTGCGTAAGACGTAGAATGTCCTATTAGCTAGGTGGCCAGGTGGCACAGAATAGATGAGATTTAGGCGACTTGTCACAGATAACATAAATAGAGTGATACCTAAGTCTGATCGTTTCCCCTTTTGCATTTACTTACAAGGTGAGCGCTGAAGAGTTGAGATTTACTTATATGGGTCTCTTTGGGCATGTTTGTTTATTTGGGCTTTATTGTTTATCTGGGTAACGAGTGTGCTTAATTGTTTTATTTTTAGGCTCCCGTTTCAGACCTTTGGGGTTGGGTTTCGACCCATGTGATGCATTGTCTAACTTTTTGTTAGATTTCCCTTTTCCTCCCTCCGTTTTTAATAAATTTTTGCCTATCCAAAAAAAAAAAAAATTAGTTGAGATTTTTGGCAGAATTTGTAACGAAGGGTCGAGATAAATACAAATAAAGTGCTGGTTAAAGAATATCTGAATAAATTCATTTATCTTTTAGAAAAGATGACGACGACCAATCAGGTCATTTAGGAAGGAAAATACACCAATAAATATGATAAGAAACAAACCAAATTAATTAAAATGTGATGAATCCGGTCCATTCATTCACCAACCTCTTTAATTAATTTATTTATTGCACATGTATATAAGTTCTCTAGTACATATAACTGAGGTAACATCGAGTTTATCCGAACTTTTCTTATTTACTTTATTTATTGATTTGATAACCTGTCAAGGAATAACTTATCCATGTACCTAGATAAGGATATCGACTAGTCTTAATTTTATATAGTGTTTGTTTCCCTGAGGGAAGAGGATACTCTCTCTCTCCAAACCCACATCTTTATTCTTATTTGGGAAAAATTCAAAAAAACCCTTTAACTTTGAACCCAATGTCAAATAGGCACTTGAACTTAAATAAACTTCAATTGAACACCTGAACTTTCACTCTGTTATTCAATTTACCCCCTTCCGTCTCAATCCGTGACTTTCCTAACGGCAACCGCTGAGCTGGACACTAACAAACAGAACAAAACGTTAGAGGGAGAAATTGGAGGAAAACAACAGTGATCTGGCACCTTTTTAAGGCCTTGTTCGGCTAAATAAGCCTATTGGCTTATTTTTTGTCTTTATTCAACTTTTTTTTTCATATTTGTTAGTTTTTTGTCAATTTTTTAGAGATTATTGCATCGTCATAACGAGAGAAATCTAAAAGTAAAAAATTATGATCAAAATCCATTTTTTTAATAAAGACGAAAAAATTGGCTTATTGACTTATTTTTGTCTTTATTCAAAAATATTAGATTTCGATCGTAATTTGTTACTTTTTAGATTCCTCTTACTATACAATAATTCCCAAAAAAAATGACAAAAAAAAGTGCAAAAAAATTTGAATGAGGACAAAAAATAAGCCAGTAGGCTTATTTAGCCCAACGGGGCCTTAAAAAGGTGCCAGATCACTATTGTTTTCTTCCAATTTCTCTCTCTAACGTTTTGTTTTGTCTGTTAGTGTCCAGCTCAGCGGTTGCCGTTAGGAAAGTTATGGATTGAGACAGAAGGGGATAAATTGAATAACGGAGTGAAAGTTCGGGTGTTCAATTGAAATTTATTTAAGTTCAGGTGCCTATTTGACATTGGGTTCAAAGTTCAGGGGTTTTTTTTGAATTTTTCCCTTCTTATTTTCCCTCCCTTCCCCTAGGGTTTTCACCCTAAAATGGACAGGGTCTCCCTATGAGGTTTTTTTTCTTCGTCGGCCTCGGATTGAAATCTCTTTTCTCCTTCTTTCATCACTCTCCACCCTCATCCTCCCCTCACGTCTCCTGACGCCTTAGTCTCCCCGGTTCTTCTTCAGCCGGATCTCCTCTATCATATTCATCGTTCGCCGGTGACTAATCTCTGGTGGTGCGGTTCAAATGGGCGACTGTGGGTGCAAAGCTTTTGTGCATAATTGGGTCGTCGGAGTTGGAGATCTATGTTGGTGGATGGTGATGGCGAGGTTTTTTTTTCATTTTCTTGTTGGTTTGCGATCATTTGCTTATTATTCTCCATTTTGTGGAGGTTTTCTTTCCGGTTTCTTGCCGTGAGTTTTTCTCCCGACTGGGTTTCTCTCGATTGGGTTGTTTCTACAAGAAAAATGTTTAGATAGTTTGAGGTATAGTCTGTGGGATGAATCCTCGCCGTCGTGGTTACTTGGTCTTTTGTCCAAGGACGAGTTTTCATCTTGATGTATTCTTTGATTGGAGTCAAAATATCATATATTATCGGTCGGCAAAAAAAAAGAAAATTATAAATTGTCATCCAGTTGATTTGTTCAACCTAATTTAATTTCAAAAGCTACATTTATATGACTTAATCTTTCTGTGAAAGAATATGTTTTCCGTCTTTACCGAAACGTCGGATTAATATGACCTTCGCAATGACGATCGGGTTGATTGGGTAAACCAAATTAGTCTTAACTAGATCGATCGGGAACAAAAATATAAAGCCAAGATTCGAACCACGATTTTAGATTTCGTAATGTTGTCCTTTCGGAACATGATTTTACGACCTACTATATACTTGGGTGATCTCGAACAAGATTTTTGCAAAAAAAAAAAAAACGAAATAAATCTGGAAATAATTAAGGTGAGAATTAACCACGTGAAATTTGTTTTCAAACTGTCAAAATGGAAAAGTAATCGAGTTTGGTTGCCTAATTCGACGAGGACATATTGATGTGTTTGTCATTGTCACGAAAGAATCATAAAATAACATTTATTAATAAATCAAATAACGACACTGTTAATACCAGAAAAATGATGCAAAAAGGTTTTCAGAACAGAAAATAAAAAACAACACGTAGACATAAGCGGAAACCTTTATTTAATCATTAAAGAAGGAAAATAAAGATTAAACGGACCAAATCACACCGGCATGCGCCACCCAAGACAAAAGCGGGAAGGCGATACGAATAAGTCAATGATCAGATTACCAAATTTTCGGTTCAGAATTTTGAAATATAAGAAGTCTTTTTTTTTTTTTAAATATATCTAGTACTTAAAGATATTCAATCGAGCAAATTGTAAAAAGTCAAAATGATAAAAGAACGATTTCAATTATCAAAATAAGCCATGAAATGGACCCCTTGCAGAGTGAGAACTTACACAACCTCTCACATACATGTGGGGTTCATACATAGTAGTATATGTAGAGCCCACATGTATGTAAGAGATTGTGGAAGCAGTTGTTTTTGATGGGTGGACATATCAAATACAAATAGTAATACAAAAGATTTTCCAAAGTGTTATCTGTATTAGGTGGGAAAGGAAGCCCATATGGCATCCTAATCCTTATGTAGCACCAATTATTCTACTATGACTTTTATTATTGTAGCCTCATTTTAAAAGACAGAAAGTCTATCCACCGTTTTGTTTCATCGCTCCCTCCACCGCTTTCAATTTTACTGTTTAAAAGTGTATCAGACGGTTTGGATTTTAATATGGGCATCCTAATCCTTATGTAGCACCAATTATTCTACTATGACTTTTATTGTTCTAGCCTCATTTTAAAAGACAGAAAGTCTATCCACCGTTTTGTTTCATCGCTCCCTCCACCGCTTTCAATTTTATTGTTTAAAAGTGTATCGGACAGTTTGGATTTTAAAAAAACTCACTCTTTCTTGGAATTTTTTTTAAAAAAATTCAAATAATTGATTGCCGAGACGGATGGTGAAATTGAACGTTGTGGTGAGGGTAGCACCGCTGTTTAAAAGGAAACTTCATAGAGGCATCCCATAGCAAAGTCCACACACATTGTTCAAATAAATCGAGGAAATGAGACTAGCCACTTTTGTGGGGGAATTCAGCATTGAATTGTTCTTGCCTTCCCTTTGCCGGCAAAGACCTTCCATTACTTTAATTTTTTTTTTAATGCAGAATTAACCATTTATGAAAGAGTTCGTGGAGATAGAGAAAAAAGAAAAAGAGAAAAAAAATTAAGTTATGAGAATTTTTTCTTGGTTTTTTCTTTTTATGAATTCGAGATCCAAACATAGTCTCAAAATCAAGAGGGCTGTATGTATCCAAACCTCCAAGATCGGTAGATCTTCTTATGCTTGAAAACCAACTTCAATTCGTCTACCATATATTTGGATCTGTACATTGATCCGAAAGAACATGATGAAAGAAAATGAAGTGAAAAGAATAGTAATAAGTGTACGTCAAAAACAATATTTTCGTAATTGCATAAAAAGAATGTATAAATATATCTTCAGTACGTAGTATTTTTTCACTTTTCTTTCTCTTTGACAAGTACAACATCCAAGGACAACTCGTGGAGTTTGGACTGGTAGACCAAAATCCATTTGAGCCAGGGTTGGCAATTGTTGAAGACTGTTTTGTTTAATGAGAGAGAGAGAGAGAGAGAGAGAGAGAGAGAGAGAGAGAGAGAGAGAGAAGGCGACTGCATACTCCATTTTCAACTTCAAAAATAAAAGCATATACTACCACTATTAAAACATGCCCCCTTATCTGGTCATTTTCTAGAAGGGTCTCTTCTCTTCTATCTAAATGGTTAACCTTAAACCTTTGACCCTGTCCTTTGTCCTTAAAACTTATACTTTTCAAAGCCAACAAACACACACACGTAGAGTTGGTATCTGAATGTTTTGTCTTTTGAGGATTAGGTATGACTAACAAATCAACTATGAAAAATCAAGGAGTCATTTGGAAAGTTAAGTACGAGGGGGTTAGAAGGAATCTCTGAAGAATACCATTTCAAAGCATCCTGTTATAGTTTTAGACAAAAAGTGTCTTGTCTCCTTTCAGGGGAAATATCCATCATTCATCAAATTTCAATGTATCTCATGTAAAGAATTAGACGAAAAACTCGAAACAAAAATCTCGTAATTGATTTATTTCTGTTCCATATCTACGTTGTGAGTTGCGGTTAATGGGCTTGGATCGCCATGGGCCGGACCGGTCTAAACCAGAGGAATCCGGGTTTGGTTTGATACGATTTTAAAAGTCCAATCATGGCAAATCTAACCCATAGGAGGGTGCAATAGAGGAGGGGGAAAAAACAAAATTTTCTCACATACCATGAAGAGCACTCTTTTTCCAATCTGTCTGGAAAGAATTTACAACAAATAGCAACAGAAATGCATCCAAATTTAGAATCACATGGTACGGAGACCAAACCGCGTGAAGTGTACATTAAAGATCTTCAATTTTGAAGAATGATTCAGGTATGAAGTTTCTTCTTCCAATCTTGTCAATGCCCAAAAGGATAGTATCTATCTGACAAAAAAATGGACAATGGCTTCCCAGTATCCAACCAACTGTATGACAACAATCAGGCAACGGATTAAAAAGGTAGGCAATCACCAAGCTGATATTGTGATCACATAATCGAAGGCAGGTGAGCATAAAAACGGCGGTACCTGAGACAAAATACTATTTCCGGTCTGACCTTCGATGACCAAGCCAGCTGTTAAACCGATCATGGCCCATGCACCATTAATTGCTTCAATCTGGCGTCTTCGCTGCAATAACATAGTTGCAACAGCAAATAACATGAATATCCTGAACTAAAAAGAAGGATCAAAGAAGAATGATGTAACTCAGGACATGATTCACTAACGGAAGCTTTATACACAAAAAACAGATAACGTGAGTGGCATTTGTGAACTTACAAGAAACTCACGAGTGTTTTGTTAGGTTTGTGAAACCTGATTAGTATTGCACTCAAAACCGACAGACTCTAGGAGTACTGTGGGGTATTACAGCTATTTCTAAACCCTACAACAGAATATAATGCTGTTAACCCTGGTCTCCTCTTTGTAACTCTTCTTCCTCAATCCAGAACATACTGAAATCTGGTCCACCGTGGACATAAGCATTCTTACCACAAAGTCGTTTTCTCGCATTTCTCTTGTATCTACTCGATTTTTCATCATACTATATTGTTTGTTTGTGTGTGTGTGTGTGTTGTTAAGGGCCCTTGTCCATCAAATTCTCTATAGAAGTTTTGGTTGTCTAATATCCCTGTATCGTTTGTATTATGGTAGAAAACCAACCGAAATTGCAGTGTTAGTCCTACTTCATTAGGAATCAAGAATACATGAGAGCTTGAGCGCAGGACGATGTATGCACCTTGGAGCAATAAATAGATGTTCCTGACGATAATGTCTGATTTTGGCATAACATAATCGACATTGTTGGTGATCTCCCTTTCCAATTGATACACCTCACCATATTAAATTGTACAATCCAACTATAAAATGAGTTTCCAAATGTAAATGTAAACATGAAGACAAGAAACACAAAATTTGTTCGAAGAAAACTTCAAAATTCTATAGATGTATTCCTGGACCTTTGTGACACCTATAATTTCTTGTCCAAGAGTTATCAAAAGAAGAGGGGGTGTTCTCACTTTTAGTTTCTCTCTTGCTTTAATTGCTGCCATCTGTTTGGCAGCCAACCTTTTGGCTTCCAATGGATCAACCATAATCACTTCTTTCTTTGACCTGCCCTTGCTCGGTGACACCTACAAAATAAAAAATGAAGAAATGATTATGTTCTGTGGTCATACAATGTATAAGAGCGATGAAACAGAGAGAGCAATTCGAATCTTACGCTACATTTCCGTGAAAACATAAATCATTCAGAGGTATAAAGTTGGGTCAACAGTCGGGGAATAATGCAAAACTACTTGACCCACTCGTCGACTTTTGCTTATGGTTTTCTACAGGAACTACTGAATCTTTGAAGATAAGTCCATTTCCCAATGTCCAGCTAAAAGGACACAAGGTAGTGCTCTTCCCAGGTGGCAGTGTTACACAGAGCTGACATGCATATCAAAAGTATCAAAATGCTGAGTGATTTGTAGTTACAAAACTCTCGGGAAACAAAGCATCCCACTTTTATTTCCTCCACACCATTACCCAGGAGTGATGCTCATGTTTATGGAATTGAAGGGTTCATCTCCGTTTAGCATAGCCTAATGGTCTTCTACTTTGCCCTAGCCTTCAAACTACATACCTCCTTTGGTCCTGAGCAAGGTACCTCAACCCTAGTCCTGCCCATTCTGAGAGTTTAGGAGATAAGCAAGGGCTAAAAGGAGATATCTGCAAACTCAGTCTTCCCAGAGACGAGCAGCTCATTATTAGGCGAGGCACCCGGAGGTGAGCTAACATATTTGGAGGTGGAGGCTGCAGGGGTGAGCTCCATGATTCGTTGGCGCAAGTTGGAGTTTGCTCACTCAGAAATGGAAATTCGCTGATGGTATGCTATTGCAGAAACATGTGCAGTGGGCAGCTCAGTACGCGACATGTGACGAGAACTTGCCGGAAACCCATGACAACCAATGACCTCAAATAAGACTTAAGGTTTCAGAAGTCTACTGGAAACTAGTAATGGACTTCTTAAGAGAAAGGAAAAATAAAGGAAAATGGATGGATTGTTCGAAGCAATCTGTAGCAGCCTAAACTTGTCATGCATCTTAGTTCCCCACTATCATAAGGATATGTGTAAGCAACAAAACTCATTTCCTACATAGGGACTAATTCCAGAAGTTGTCCATGAAATTCATGCACCAATAAGCTTCGAGTGTTCTTAAACTTTTTACTATTACTCTCTGTAAAGTTCTTGCAGCAGAGTCCTGTTCTTTAGAATCATTACCAACGAGGGGTGTTCCAAACCATGGAAGACCTATTCAGAAATAGCGTGTGTGGCTTACCTTCACAGCATAGCTTTCTTTTACTCGTGTAGAAAAGAAAGAAAAAGAGGAGAGTACTGAACATTGGAAAGTGATAAACCAATTGTACCATAACTGTGACTTGTAGATAACTAAAGATCCTAGGAACTAGTCCTCTCAATATCAACTCATGTGTGGTTTTCAGCTTTAGAATACCAAAACTTACGGCAACTGTTCATAAGGATGTATGGTTTAACTAAGAAAATGAAACAAAATTATCTACATGTGTCTAAGCAATTGATTTTGAATTACTAATCACATACCTAAAAATATCTGTGAAAATATTCAAACCAAATAAATCAGCATTATACATGTTGAAGCCCTTTGTAATTCATACATTAGGATTTGCCAAGACGCGAAATGCTTGACCCTTTGATCTATGAGTAACCAACTTTGTGTCTTCATCTCTTCTGAATCCCCACCTAAAAAGAAAAAATAAAAAGCAAACAAAAAGTTATCAACCAATTAAAAAAGCCAATCTTAAGAATGTTCTTACCACAAGACCATTTATAGATTGACAAAGTCCAAAAATTGATGTAACTTTGGGAAACCAAGATGTCACTATCACAATCAGTTATGATCATATAATGTCAATATACAAATCAAAACCAAAAACCAATTGAGAAAAGTGGAAAGGCAACACAGAATCATGAACTAGTTTTAGAGCTAATAATTAAACAATGTGGGACAAGCCCTAAAACTCCTGCACACGTTTGACCACTGGCTCTTAGGTGTAGAGGCAAACAAAGAATCTATAACATAAGGGTCACAAAGAAATAAGGAGCTGTTAAGGAACAAACTATGGAGTAAATAATCAATAGAGTCTTGTCCAAAATCCTAACTATGATACCATGTTAAACCATACAACTCAAACCTAATTGGCAATAAGAGGAGAGACCAC
This sequence comes from Rhododendron kiyosumense, assembly GCA_019656275.1. Taxonomy (NCBI): domain Eukaryota; kingdom Viridiplantae; phylum Streptophyta; class Magnoliopsida; order Ericales; family Ericaceae; genus Rhododendron; species Rhododendron kiyosumense. The sequence continues at coordinate 175,151 of BPLS01000675.1, forward strand.
TTAGGCTCATATACTAGTTTTGGAGGTAATAGTTAATCAATATTGGACAACCTCTAGCATCACGAAACTATTAATGGTGATGAATTACGTGTATCCATTCGTGGACGAAGCCTAATGTAGTAGTACGCAACCCCACGTAGGCAGATCAATTGGAAAAGACCATGATTGGAAGATTTAGTTCATTGTTAGTCTGTTTGATTTGAGGGTTCTGATTTCGAACCTTAGTTCAATTGATACTTTTACTATATTAGTTTCTGACAAAAAAAGAGATCCAGTCTCACGTATATGAGGAAGAATGAATATATCTCAGCGGAAGGTGTTAAGGGTCTTTGGTTGTTTCCTTGAGTCCCTGACTACTTGGCTACCATTTGTGATGAGGGAGTGGAACAAGATAGGAAAAGCATAAATCCTATGCTAGACCATTGGACAAGACTATTATTGGGACTCTTCTATTTCACTAATGATTGATTGACCGCTACAAGGGACTATTCCATGTTTGCACATTCCTGGCATGACTCAATATTTTTTTTATTTATGCGGAGAAGCCTGGCTACCTACAGTAAGTAGAAAGGATCGCATAGGCTCACCAGCCAAAGCAGGGTAGGCAGCGAAGGAAGAACAGTGATAAACTGATAGGACTAAGGAGAGTGGGTCAAGACTACCCACCATCCGAGACACACCTGAGCTAGCTCTATGCCGTTATACACTTCCTAGAGGGCCTCCAACAGCCCTTTCAGCTGGAGATTTTATTGGCCCTTGGAAGATGCTTCTTCAAGAGGTGAGACCAGGAAAAAAGCTCTTTGAGCAAATTGAAAATCTATGGCTTGTTAAAGCAAAAGCTAGCATCACTATCAAGCCTCAGAAATCTTGCCTTAAGCCTTCTAAGAAACAGTAGTTTTGTGGTCTTAGTCTCTTCCTTTTGCTCGTGTAGAATTGTTTTTAGCCTAGCCTCTTGAGTGGTGAGAGTTACTTAGCTTAGGTATCTCTTGTGTTGTGACAGTTTACTCTTCCAACAACTTGTTTAGCCCCATGGCCATGGGAGCATGTGTTATGCCTCTCATTACATATGCTTTAGCTTTCGGATAATATACACCACATGAATCCAAAAAAGAAGGTAACTTGGACCTCCAGAAAGCTGCAAAACATTGTCAATCAAACAAATTTACAAGCAAAACATTCTCTTCAGAAGCTATAAAAGTTGGAACAATTTATATGCTTGCATTTCATTGATTGAATTGCACAGCCAAGAACTGAAGTAAAAACTAACAAACTGATAGGAAAAGTACAATGTTCTTTAATCAATATGCTAATGGCAACCCCATTTGGTTTCCACAAACAAGCTTTCTGCAAAGCAAGAACAAACGACCCATAATTTATCTATTTATCTTTTCCCTTTCTTTTCCATTGTTTTGTAGGAAACAAGCATTTTTCTTGTTCTCCGTGAGATCACATGTTCGAATCCTACGGAGGCCAAACATTCCAAAACTTGGAGTCACTAGAGGGTTTGCCTGGTCGTAACTTAAGGGTCCCGAAATAAGTCGAGGTGCCCGCAATCTGGTTTGGATTATAAAAAAAACCGGACCAGGCTCCCATTCAGTCTCATTCCCTCTAGTCTGGTCTAGTTTGGGCCATTTGTGGGCCATCCCTGGGCCCACAACAATAATCGAAACCGTTCACTTTTTAGAGCTCACTGAGAATATTGACCTGCCCTAAAACCACTTCGAATACCGTTTGATATATGAGATTGCAAAAAAAAAAAAAAAGTGTGCAACACTAGATTTTTTTATATTTTCCAATAATGTGCGAGACTAGATTGCAACCCATTTTTACAATTATATGAAGTTTAATGCATTTCGATTCATATCAAACGGTATCTAATCAACGCAATTTTGGGCGTGGTTGATGTTCTCGGCAAGTTCTAAAAAGTGAACGGGTTAGATTATTATTGTGGCCCGGGCCCACAAATGATCCAAACCGGAGGGAAAGTAAGACTGGACAGGAGCCTGGTCCAAAAAAAGCACGCATTTTCGCAACAATCAGTAGTATCCTAATTTCCTAAAGCAACCCATCTAATTCCCCGAATACCAAAGACACCCACATAAAACCCCAAAACAGAGAAAACAGAAAACCCCTAATTTCTTCACTAAATTCATTTACTTCGTTCTCTGGAAAAAAAAAATCAGATAGATAAAGAAACCCACAAGAATTGGTGAAAAGAAAATGAACTTACTTGAGGACTTTTGCAGAGTGATGATTTGAGAGGGATGAATGTGCGGCGCAGAAGCTGAGGCCACCACTGGTTATGGGTAGTGATGATGACGTGGCCGTCATCTTTGAGTTGAGAGCTCTCTCTCTCTTCTCGTCGCTGATTCGCCGTCCAACGAACTAATGGGTGAACTTCTAGGGGTGGAGAAGGATTACGCGCGAGTGCGTGCCTCGTTTACCCAATTTTATTTATGTTTTTACGTGGTTTGTATTTATTCGTTTCTTTCTTTTTAGTAATTTCTTTTCGGCATTACCATCCAAACATTTTTATAAACTTTGTTAGCCTTATTTTATTGAAAGGTTGTTCATTTCGGCACAAAATTCTATATCTTGTTAGGCTCCGTTCTGAAATGAGTTTTAAATACTTATTTTTTAAAAAGACAATTTCAAGCTCAAAAATAATAAATTTAATAAAATCTAAAAATATGCAATATGAATTTTATTTGAAAGATCTCGATGAAATTTTTTATACGGTGCAAAAAAAAAACAAAAAATTATTTTTCATTTTCATTATTTTTGAGTTTAAAAATGTGAAATAAACACTTATTTTTTAAGAAGGTGTCTAAAACGAACTCTTATTCATCTAGATAAATCCAAATGGTAAAAGACTAAGAGCTTTGGTCAATGAAATTTTTTTTTTTTTAAAACGATCGCTACAGATAAAAATAAACTAACAAACCCATTTTATTCCCTCTTTTTATTGGAATTTTCTTCTCTAAGTTCTTTTTTTTTTTTTATGTTTCCAAAATTTTGTTCATAATTTTTTATATGTTTAATTTCTTTTGATAAGACGAGTCAAAGATTAAAATTTTTGATCAATATTAGGAAAAATAATGCTATTTCAAACAAAGTTAAACACCAAAAAAAAAAAAAAAAGAAGATAAATGACAGTTCAAACTAATTAACCTTCTTCAAAGCCTTCATTCAAACTCAAAATCAAAAGTTTGGGGGCGGATTGGTGTAGTGCTGCATTTCACTGTCTAAAAGTGTTTTAAACGGTCCATATATGAAACAAGCACTGCAACTTGCAACGCGCTAGAAGCGCTGCAGGGTCCCAAGGTCCCAAAATTTGGGCATGGGAGGACCATAAGCGTTGGGTCTGCATTTAAGTCTAAGCGTAGCTGGCTAGACCCAACTCTTATGATATCGAAATCACACACAATCAAACTTGCCCTTCTTATGGAACAACTTCATTTTGAGGGTATTTTACTGTACTCCAAGCCTTTATTTTTTTTTTGGCTGATTTGAGATTTCATTTAAACCAAGAACGATAAAAGAGCTAAGGGGCATACCCCCGACACAAACGGCCAGGCACAAGGGTAGCTAGATTGATAACAACACCAGGTAAAACATCAAACACCCTAGAAAACAACAAGACATCAATATCACAAAGCACACGGGGAAAGATGCGAAAATCAGAAACGAAAATCCTAAAAAACCCGTATAGGATATATACAAATCCAGGCAAAACAATCGATTTTCATCAGATTTTCTCAACTTCCTCCAGAAGCTAACGTCCGCTCGAACATCGGATTACCATCAGAGGCTTCAGAGCTCTTACTTTTGAAAATAAGCTTATACGTAATTACCTTCAGCAAGAGATATATAACCAGCTTGACCAGCACAGGCTTCAAATTAGCACCACCTCTATCGTTCCTTATCCTACTATACTCCAAGCTTCCTTGCAATTCAATCTCTTCACCGTGCGTTTTCTTGCGCTGGAAATACAACACTGTGCAGCTCATGAAATAGAACATTCTCACCGTGCCACTAAACACCATTGCGAAAAATCCGTAAATAATTTGCTTCCATACCTGTTTCTGATTTGGATTACCCCTGAAACTCATAGAAATAATCACTGTTACCATTACGTAGGAAAAAATTAGTGCAAGCCCTTGGATCCTATTCCCTTTAACAAGCCCTCTGGCTTTTCCCAGTGCCTGAAGTCCACAACTCTTCTCGATCACCGAAATCACCAAGGCGATATCCCAAAGGAAGGAGAAGTACATCCAGAAAATGGAGGCAAACAAACCATATGGAATGACGACGAGGACAAGAGGGTGATCCATAGTTACTATCATTAGAGACATCAACAAAGCCGAGAAAAGGACGATGTAACCTGTCGCGAAAAGAATTAGATGGAACAACGTGACTAAAGTTCTTAAACACAACTTTGGGATTCTCGAAACAAAATCTTCAAAAGACAAGTTCTTATCGCTGTAAGCTATGGCGGATCCCAGAATCACTATGACCAAGGAAAAGAGGGAACCAGCCTCGCAAAGAAGCAAATATACGGATTCAAATCCAATGATGTTTTGAACATCTTTCTTGATATGTTCGAACGAATCAATGATATTTGTGAAATTGGAGTTCGAAAGAGAGAGAAGGGTTTCTTGGGTGAGTAAGTCGCTGATCCTGGACTTGCCGGAGTAGGACTTGTTGAAAAAGAGGAGAGAGTCTAGGAGGATGGAGATTGTGGTTATGGTGGCTATGAGCTTTCCATTTTTGGATATGACCTTTATGCACTCCCTTAGAATTCCTAAGAAACCAAGAATCTCATAAACTTTCATTGCACTTGTCAAAAACTATCTAGAGAAGTTCTGAGTTATTTTAGCTCTTGTGTTGCTTTGTCCGTTAAAAAGAAGTTCCACACCATTATATATAGGAAGTTGATTTTGACTGTCCAGTTTTAGCTACTGGCACATCATTTTGTGTCTTGATCACGTGAGATTATAAAATAAAAAGTAGAGTGTCATTGGCTAAAAGTAGAGTGCCAAAATCACACACATACATATAGTATATATATTCTTCGCAGTTTTGATTTACTTATGTTTCTAGTTTAATTTCATGGGCTAATGATCGAGTTACCAAATTCTCTTTCAGTACTAGTTCTCCATGATATCTCTTTGCGTTTGTTTTAGGAGATTCGGGCAAGTAATTCCGACTGGAGATTCGGACAGTAATTCCAGCTGGTACCACAGACAAAACTTTTAAAATATTACTTTTGTGGAAAATGTTTTCATTGAATACAAGGTCAAGCATCTAATCTAAATTTTTAATTTTTTTTTTTTTTTGGCTTGTATTGGAGTGTTTGCAGAATTCAATCCTTTGACAATGTAAGCACATGGGGCAAAGAGTTGTTAAATGGCAGGTGAACTGGATTTATTGGGATTTGTATGGCTAACTACACGCTCTATCTCAATCAATATATTAATTAACCAAATGTTGAAGTTGACAAGAATTTTTTTTCTTTTACTTGATCCTCAAGTTGACAAGAATATATATATATATAACAAGAAAATGTGAACACAAAAGCTTTGATCAAATAAATGTGAGAAATGTAAAATTTGGATGAATTTGGTCAAAAGGGATGTATATGAGAGTTTAATATCAAATGAGGGACTAAAACAAGTGACAAATACCAAAGATATAGTTTTGAAATTTCCTGAGTACATTTCAACGCTTATCGAGATAAGGCGAACAAGAGTCTGCGACCTTCTCAAGTTTCAATGTACTACGAAGTATTCTATTACATAAATTTTGGTGATTATTTAAAAATAAGTACTTAATTTGATTCTTGCAAGTTCTAAAAAAGTATATCATTGTT
>BPLS01000675.1:191022-207871 GCA_019656275.1 Rhododendron kiyosumense
CTGCTTGCTTTAGCTTCTAATTTCTCCTCTAATCAACAAAGGTTCACTGCTAATCTCAGCCAACAGAGTGGTATCAGAGCAGGTTTGCATCAACAACAACTGGGCGTGAAAATTTGTGACGGGAAAACAAACCCCGGTGTCGAAGACGATGGCGAGTTCAAGTAATCAAGTTTTCGGAGCTCAACAACCTCCGTGCCCAATATTTAACGATGAGAATTATGATTTTTGGTGTGTAAAAATGAAAACCCTATTTGTATTAAATGATTTGTGGGAGTATGTAGAAGAAGGGTTTGAAGACCCTGAGGATGTGAGCGTTTTGACGGAGGCGCAAAAACAACAGCTGAAAGTGCATAAGAGGAAGGATGCAAGAGCGCCCTTTCAATGATTCAACAAGGAGTTGCCGATACGATCTTTCCGAGGATTATCAACGAGACTAAAGCAAAGGATGCTTGGGACATCCTTCAAAAGGAGTATAGGGGCGACACGAAGGTAAGGGCTATCAAACTTTAGTCTTTGAGAAGGGATTTTGAGAATATGAAGATGAAAGATGATGAATTATTGCAAAGTTATTTTTCTAGAATGATGGAAGTAGTTAATCAAACGAAAACATATGGGGAGAATATTACTAGCAAGAGAATTGTGGAGAAAATTTTAATTACTTTGACGGGGAACTATAACCCCATTGTTGCTTGAAAATACGAAGGACCTTGAAACCTTGAGTGTTGAGGAATTGATGAGTTCGATTGAAGCATTTGAGCAAAGATTGAGTAAACAAAAAGAGAAGCCACTTGAAAGTGCTTTTCAATCTAAGCTCAATGTTAATGCTTCTAAAACTCAAGGGACTTCTTCGAATCTTGATCGATCAAGGGGTGGAAAAGGAAAAATTGATCATGCAAAAGGTGGAGGAAAAAATAACTTTCAAAGAAATAATTTTGAAAGAAGGGAAAATGAAGAGCCTACTCAACAAAAGTGTAAAATTTGTCATCGTAGTAGCCATGTTGAAAAAGATTGTTAGTTTTGGGGAAAGCTGCAATGTTATAATTGCAAGAAATTTGGGCATGTGAAGAAGGATTGTAGACTTCCATCAAACCAACGAGCTATTTTTTCTAAAAAGAAAGAAAGTGATGGGAATTTGCTTTATGCATGTCACAATGCATTGGAGAAAAATGGTGATGTGTGGTTTATAGATAATGGTTGTAGTAACCACATGACCGGTGATGAGAGTATTTTTGCCAAGCTTGATACTTCCTCCAATTCTCAAGTTAAAATGGGGAATGGTGCCTTAGTCCAAGCAAAAGGAAAGGGTACTATTGCCGTGGAGACCAAGAAGGGAACAAGATACATCTCGGATGTTCTACTAGTTCCGGACTTAGAGCAAAATTTATTGAGTGTTGGTCAAATGGTGGAGCATGGTTATGTCGTTCACTTTGAAAATGACACTTGCAAGATTTATGAGAAAGGGGGGAGTAACCAAATTGTGGCCAATATCAAGATGGAGAAAAATCGAAGCTTTCCGCTCACTTTGCGCTATGCAAAGAATGTTGCCTTGAAGATGAATGTTCTTGATGAGACTTGGCTTTGGCATTAAAGATTGGGGCACTTGAATTTCCAAAGCTTGAAGTATCTACAACAAAAGGGCATGGTGTATGGGTTGCTGAATATTCAAGAGGTGAAACAAGTGTGTGAAGGGTGTGCTCTTGGGAAACAACACCGGGAGGCATTTTGCAAAAGACAAGGCATGGAGAGCTAAAGCACCATTGGAGCCCGTTCATACCGATGTGTGCGACCCTATGGACACAATAACTCATGCAGGTAACAAGTACTTTCTTACTTTCATTGATGATTTTTCTCTAATGACATGGGTTTATTTTATGAGAGAAAAATTTGATGTGTTTAATGTTTTTAAAAAGTTCCAAAGTCTTGTTGAAAGGCAAAGTGGCCATCTTATGAAAAAGTTGAGAAGTGATGGGGGGGGGGGGGGGGGGGGGGGAGTATAACTCCAATGAATTTATGAAATTTTGTGAAGATATTGGTATGGAAAAGCACTCCACAACAAAACGGAGTGGCAGAAAGAAAGAATCGAACAATTGAAGAAATGGCTAATTCAATGCTTTAAGAAAAAGGTTTGCCCAAGATTTTTTGGGGTGAAGCCGTTAAAACAGCAGTTTACTTGTTGAATAGATGTCCGACAAAGGCCCTTGCAAATAAGATTCCATTTGAAGCTTGGAGTAAAAGAAAGCCTTCCGTTAATCACTTGAAAGTGTTTGGTTGCATTTGTTATGCACATGTCCCAAAAGAGTTGAGGCATAAACTTGATGAAGTTAGTGAAAAGTGTATCTTTGTGGGATATAGCACTCAATCAAAAGGCTATCGACTCTACAATTTGAAGACCAATAAGTTGGTTATCTCAAGAGATATTTTCTTTGATGAGAAAGCTTCTTGGAATTGAAAAGGGAAACAAATTCAAAGTCAAGTTTCTCCTTTGTATGAGGAATTGGAGAGTCAACATAGTGATGATGATGAATTTGATATTGTTGGTCCAAACCCGGGGGGGGGGTTGTTGGGTTTGAATTGGATGACACACTGACTTTCTACAATTTTAAAAACTAAGTGCGCTACAAAAAGAATAATTGGTTGTCACACTGACCTTCTACAATTTTAAAAACTAAGTGCGCTACAAAAAGAATAAGCACAGCAGCAGGATGAAGCTAACTCAGAACAATCAACAATAAAGTAGGCTAACAGATGGAGCAAGCTCAATAGCAGAATCACAGCAGTAACAGAAAACTAATGAGCAGATTTTAGGTCTTTAATATTGACTATTCAACCAATTATGCAAGCTATTCTACTCCAAGTGTAATTTCAGAATTATATCAACTTTCTTATGCAATATAGATATGCAAAAACTGAAAGTAAAAGAGTAAAGATAGAGAAAATTAACACAAGGAATTTTTAGTGGTTCGGTCCGCAACTTTACAACCTACTCCACTCCCCAAGTATCCTACTCGGGAATTGCTGCACTATCTCTAATAGTTGTTACAAACCTCTAGCTTTGTGGGTGCTAGAAAACCTTACAACGAGCGATTACTTCGAATCCACTCCCAACTAGCTGAGACTCCGGCGCTAGTTACACCTAAACCCAAATGATTTTTTCTACCCAAAAATCACTCATAAAAACGGTTCAATCTCAGACAAGGGTGTGAAATCCCCTTTTACAATATGGTTCAAAAGGTACACTCAAACTAGTGTAAGAATATTCAAGATGAAGCTCAAGGAAGACTGAGAGAATTTCAAAAATAGCTCACTGATATTTTTTGCTCAAGAGATATCACTGACTGCTTTCTTTTTCTTCTCCTTTTATCTTCAAGACCCAGTTGAACGTTGAACAAATTCCTCTTAGCCGTTGCATAAAATAAGCTCTTGCCTTATTTGCTTCTCCCTTCAATCTCTATATTCCAGCAATCAAAAATCCTATTTCCTTTCGAAGCTTTTCCAGCCGTTAGTCAATAGAAAGAGATTTTCCTTAATCTCTTTATTTCTTCAATTCTCTTGTCTATTGGAGATAAGAATTGTGAAGAAGAGAATCCCTTCAATTGAATTTTTGATTGAGCCGAAGAACCCCTTTGATTTTGGTCGCCTCTTTCTTCTTCGAACCTCCTCTCTTGTTTTCGTCGCCTCATTTTTCCTCTCACACGAAGAAACCCAATTTCTAGAAAATGATATCTTGTGTAGGGCACACCTTTAGATAAGAGGGAATTGCTTATAAGTCCCTATAATAAGGAGTAATAGCATAATGAGTTCAATAGACACATATTATTCCAATTAAGCCCAAAAGACTAATTTAATCCCAATTAGGATGTGTTTGTTATCATCAAAATCAAAACCATGGGGCTAACAGATGTTTCGAATCAAATGTCTCCAATTGCTAGTCCCCAATCATCTCCATCAAACTCAAGTTCTTCATCTCTAAGTTTAACTCCAAGAAAAATGAGAAATCTTGTCACGCCCTCGATTTTCAAGTAATTAAATAAACCATTTCGATAAAAGACCCTCGCATAAGATATATAATATCCAAAGGGGAGTTCCCACCAGTTTAATTTACAAACGAAGTTCCCAAGTTTAATTAAATACATTTTTGGCACCACGGCCCAAATTAACTTACATACAGCTATGAACAAGCTATTAAATTATAAACGGTTTAGCTAAAGGAAAATCAAGATAAATTAGCGACAAAATTATCTTTAATAAAAGTAAGCAATATACAAGAGGATCAAATAACTAGTCTTCATTTGCTTCCAAGTTGTCTTCCAAACTGAGTATACGATGCAACGCAAGCTACTGCCAAGCATTTAAAAGTTGAAAAGAAGGATTTTGTTGAGCTACACTAGCCCAGTAGGAAATTCTATACTCAAGTTATATGTAAATGGGATGAAACATGCGATAAGTGAGAATGAGTTTCAATAAAAGGACATGAGATACAAGAGTGGTTACCAAAATGAATAGACGATTAGACTTTGGGATTTCGAACATCTTAGAGGTAACCCTAACCATCAACACGTCGATTAGAAGTAGCATTTAAACTTACATCAGCCAAACAAATAACAACAATAGTGCAACCATCTCATAACCTTTCGAATAAAAGCCACAAATCACTTCCTCATTTCATACCATTCACCATAGAGCTTATTCCATAAAACTTTCCTTTGTAATTTTCGAAACAATTTAGAGAAAACCCAAGACCATCACAAGTTAAACTTCTAAAATCAATTTCTTCATTGTTGGAGAGACATTCAACTGTGTTACCACCCCATGCGTGACAGTAAATTCTCTTCACCCGGGAGAGACATTCAACTGTGTTACCACCCCTTGCGTGACAGTGAATTCTCTTCACCTGGGTTTCCGCATTGCCACACCTTGCGTTGCGGGCCTTCTAGAGTCCTCACATTACCACACCTTGCGTTGCGGGCACTTTATTCAAATTCTCAATTCAAGCATACACATATATAAGCCATCGTTCAATGTACAAGCAGGCAACATTTTTCAAATTCACATTGCAGTACAAACTCGTAAACATGTCACATCATACATTGATAATTACCTTAAGTTCAAGTCATTTCTCTAAGTGTATCACAAAGTCCTTCTCTACATATCGAAACCACAATCGACTTCTTGATACATAACCCGCTGGGTTCTAAACAAGAATCTTATAGAACGAGTGTCAAAAGAACCTAGAGAGCTCAACAAGATGAGATACGAGGATACGAGTCACAATACTACCTATCGGGTCACTGGATAAACTCATGCCTACTCATAACACTCCCCACTTTACCCCCTTATAACCCACGATGCTCCTATTAACCTTACGATACATTCCTTAACCAACATCCTTGATATTATGCTCTAATGAGTGCTAAAAGACAAGATCAAATAACGAGTCATTAGGACATAGGCTATCATGCTCAAGAGTGCCTTAAACGTGTTCTAATCATATAGGGAATCGTAATACGAAACATGAACAACCTTAGGAAAAGCCACGGACATTGGCATAGTGACCCACCTCTACTCAAATGGTCAAAACTTTCTATGTACTAATCGGTTTAAGATGATTCTGGTGGCAAATGAAAGCTAGCTTCAAGACCTTCGAATCGATATAAAATTTGCATGAATCAGACCTCGGACAAAGAAGTTACAGCCATTTGAAGTTGGGCTGAAACAAAGAAAGCAAGCAGAATGTTCCAAAGAGGGGAGGGATCGATCCCTCCTCTCTTGTGGATCGATCTGCTTGACCGATTTCTAGTCCTAAAATAATGGGTTGCCCCAAGCGTAGGGCGGAGACCATCGTAGCATAATATCCGGTAAGTTTGGAGTCGAATCCACAGAGACAGTAATGTGTGCTGATTAAAAATTCGGATGGTTACTTATTTAAATGGGCTCTTAGGTAGCCACCCCTTGACAATTGATTGAGATTTAACTAAAACCTATAAAATAACTATTCTTTTTAAATAATTAAAAAGCAAGGTATGGTCGTAGGGTTGATAGCACTTGTAACTAGTTCGAATTAACTTGCTCTGTTTGGAGTTCTTAAAAACGTTTAATTTTAGATTCAAAAAGATACCCCGCAAGATGCGAGACCCTATGGTCGCCGTATACCCATGCGCAGTGAAGAATGAGTTTTGGACCCCCATTTCCCCGTTCACATAGGCTCCGACGATGCCTAGATTCGTCCGCGAGAAGTATTTCCCAATCTAAAATCGTTTTTTCATTGTTTGATAAAAGGAGCAGTGCCCGAATTAGCCATGGTGTGCTAATTACCCCGCCACCCTATCTATATGACTATTCACTATGCATTGAACAAGAAACACAAGAAACCCTAATTTGAATCATGCTTCTAATACTGGAGAAAGAAAATAAACAAGAGATCTAAACCAAATAAAAACAAACGAACAACTTTTAATAAGAACATAAATTAAAACGAAATATCGGAGTGCGAATAATTAAGCAAAACATAAATAACTTGAAGAAAAACTTGAAAGAAACTAAACAATATTCAAACCAATGAATGGCAGCCCCGTTCGTCGTTTCACTCCGTGGGAAGAAGTTGATCTCGATGTCGGCTGCCGCTCCTATTCTCTGTTTTTGCGTGAGAAAAGATACCTCCAAACAAAACCCTTCCTGCCTTTTATATTCTAATTCCCAGCGGGTCATGCTTCTACTGACCGACCTAAGGAGCCGTTCCAGTTTCCCTTCTTTTTCCAAAATTTCCTTTTTTCCAAATTTCAAACTCAAATATAACGAAAATAAAAAATAATTTTTCAATTTTTTTTTGCATCGTATTAAAGATCTCAATGAGATCTATCAAATAAGATCCATAGTGAAAGGAAAATTATTTACATAAACACATGATTTTTGAGCTTGAAATTTACCTTCCTTTTCAAAAACCCACTTTTTCCAAAAGTGGAACGGGCCCTTAATTCCCAATTGAATTGCCATTATTATCCTATGTAGTCAGGTCCATGGACTAATTAAGTTCATAGCAAAATTCTTGACTCTGTATTGACCTTCAATCCAACCAGCCTCAATCACCGAATAATATTTTAATTTCACACTTCTTGCACCAAATCCTCCAAATACTTACAATACACAAATTAAGCATTAAACTCCGAATAATAATATAAATGGGACTTAACAAAGATAAATTAAGGAGCGCTAATGTGAACATTTACGCGCTTATCACGATCCCCAAGGCAAAAACTCAGGTTTTCTCCAGATTTGAATGAGGGATCGATCCCTCATGCTTGGGGATCGATCCCTAGGCGATTTTGGGCGATTTCTGCAGATTTTGACAGCTTTTCGAAAGAACGAAAGGGGACGATCAAGGCTCGATCCAAGCATGAAATCAACTCATAAACATATAAAGTGAGTAAGAAATCCCTACCTTGATGTTAGAAGCTTCAAACACGAGATCAACGAACAAGCCCTAGTTCCGAAGCTTCGAAATCCTCCAAGATCTTCCTTCCGAATCTCACCCAACACAATACGAGCCCGAGGTTGCGTTATAGAGATGAAATATAGATGGATCCTTGAGGTTTTTGTGAGATGGAGTGGAGTTTTGAGTGAGAGAGCAAGAGAGAGAGAGAGAGAGAGAGAGGCCGGTAGAGAGAGAGAGGGAGAGTCGAGAGAGAGACGTGAGGAGAGAGAGATATTTTGGGGGTATTTAATCCCCTATACACACACCCCTCTATTTATACCCCTATATCTCTATATTACACACATACTCCCTCAAGTAACGATCCTATCATTTAAGCCACAAGTCAAATAAACTCACAATTTTTGCATTTTCAATATTCTAGTATTTATAAAACCTTTAAATTTTTTTTGAAAAATACGGGTCTCTACAAATCTTAATGACGTGTATGCAAGTTGTAACTTTTGTGTGGGTGAACCGGAGAATTTTGAAGAAGCCATTAAACAAGAAGTTTGGAAGAAGGCATTGGAAAAAGAAATCCGGGTGATTGAAGAAGGCATTGTACGGGTTGAAACAAGCACCCTGAGCATGGTATAGTGAGATCGATTCTTACTTCAACTACAAAAGCCTTCAAAGGAGCAAGAGCGAGCCAACCTTGTACGTCAAAAAGCAAGGTAACACTGGTATCCTCATTGTTTCTCTTTATGTCGATGATCTTGTTTTTACCGGTAATGATGAAAAGATGCTTGAAGAAATTAAAAGAGAGATGATGAAAAAGTATGAGATGAGTGACTTGGGATTATTGCATTACTTCTTGGGCTTTGAAATTTTTCAAAATGGAGATGGTGTTTTTATTTGCCAAAAGAAATATGCAAAAACTCTTCTTGAGAAGTTTAAAATGATGAATTGCAAATTGGTTGCGACACCTTTGGTGGTGAATGAAAAATTGATAAAAGAAGATGGAAGTAAACAAGTTGATGCATATCTTTATAGAAGTTTGGTTGGGAGCTTGTTATATTTGACATCTACAAGGCCGGATATTATGTTTGCTACAAGTTTATTGTCTCGGTTTATGCATAATCCAAGCCAAACTCACTTTGGTGCCACTAAAAGAGTTTGAGATACATTCGGGGTACTCTTAATTGTGGTATTTCGTATGAGAAAAATGTGGATGCAAAGTTGATTGGTTTTTGCGATAGTGATTGGGCCGGTAGTGTGGATGATATGAAGAGCACTTCCGGATACACATTTTCTCTTGGCTCGGGTGTCTTTATGGGCATATAAGAAGCAACAAACGGTGACACAATCATCCGCCGAGGCCGAGTATGTTTCGTTATCATTGGCAACATCTCAAGCAATTCGGCTAAGGAGGATTTTGGAAGACATTGGTGAGAAGCAAGGAGAGGCTACTCCAATCTTTTGTGATAATAAGTCCGCGATTGCCATGACAAAGAATCCCGTCTACCATAGCCGGACAAAGCACATTACTATCAAGCACCACTTTATTCGGGAGGCCGTGGAGGATGATGAGATTCAACTCAAGTATTGCAAGACCGAAGATCAAGTGGCGGACATCTTCACCAAAGCGCTTCCAAAAGATAAATTTCAAAATTTTAGAGAAATGTTGGGTGTCATACAACAAGTCATTAAGGGGGAGTGTTAAAAACAATGTCTTGTTGTAATTTTGTATTTTGGGCCAAAAATGTAATGTTTAGTTTTGGGCCATAAAATGTAAGTATGTAATTGGGCCATATTTAAGTTGTTTGTAGTTGGGTTAATATGTGAATTGTGTAGGCCCAAGTAAGGTCCAAATTTGTATCTCTATATAAAGCATGTAAAAACTTTTCTAGAACCAAGTGGAATGAAAAATCAGCGAGCTTCCCCTGGTATTCCCCTGTTCCAGTTTGTGCGTGTTCACCCGAAATCCATCTCAGCATTCAACTGCTTGCTTTAGCTTCTAATTTCTCCTCTTATCAACAAAGGTTCACTGCTAATCTCAGCCAACATAATGTATTATCTTTTTTGTGTGCATCTCATAAGGTTATTGAATATGAATAACTAGACTACTCTCCCCGATTGGAATTAATCGAGAAGTCCTCAACTTATACACGCACATCAATTAATCCCGAAGTCCTCAAGTTATCAAAGCAAACCACTGGTACTTCTAAGAGTTTTTTCTGTCGATACAAGTCTAACCTGCATGCTCTAATTGATGGAGATGGGGATGTATATAATTAGAGGGCTTGAAGATATCATAGTGTGGGTATACAATTTATCCCGCAACCGGATGCACCTTCTCCAAGAACCCCGTTGGTGACCATCTCCGGGAGGAGTAAGGCCTCTGTCACGACCCTGACCCGCCCCTTGAGGTCTTAATCATGACAAATGCCAGTGATTTCTCACTAAGGCCAAATCCCAAATCAAATATCACCTAAACGAGTGATAATCAAAAGAGACTAAAACATAACAGCGGAAGCAAAAGTCAACTTTTATTAATAAAAAACCAAAGTCTTGCTTAGGTTTTACAGACCAAAAGATAAACCTCCCAGAGCTGGTGTGCTTACTTACAAATTCAAAAGCTAACAAACTATGTACAAGCCAAGTTTACAAGCATAACTTCCTTTTTTTTTTTTTACAAGTTTCCAAAAAAATACACACATCCCAAAAGTGAATACCACGCCACCCTACGCTTCGCTTCCTGAAAGGTGGAAAAGAAAATCCATAAGCCAAAGCTCGTGTGAATGTTTAATACTTAAATCACATGCTTTCCATGGACAATGCAAAATAATTTGATAATATTTCAAAACAAAGCACTCAAAATCATAAGCCAAATATAATGCACATTCCGTTATTCAAAATTCAAAAGCTACCGGGCGTCCCCGGTAGTGGATAAGCCAGACGTCTATGCGTTATCCCAAAACACACACCAACCTCAAACACCCTTGCTAGCCATTAGGCCGTCCCCTAGCAAGACCGGACGTTGGGAATGCCATTAAATAGATTCGCAAACAGTTCACAAATAAGTCCACCTTCCATTGGTATCCATGGATTACATAATTTATAAAACATGTTCAAATAAGCTCGTTAAGCAAAACAAGTTCAAAACCATGTGTTTAGGTATTAAATCACTCACCTCGGCTCTACGAACCACCCGCGCTTCCTAAAACAATTAGGCAATAAAAACATAATTAGAAGATGCTAAACAAGCCTATTTTTAAGGTCCTAAGGTAGACATGTGAAGTTAGATAGCTAGCCTCAAGAAAATAGTCACAGAATCTGAAATTTCACCCATTTTACACAAAAACTGAATTTGCTCAAGAGTAACTAAGACACAATCTTCATGCATTTTTTTAGGTCTACGAGTCTAGGTTCAAAATCAGAAATCGGATTGCAATTTCATCGCCCGAGCTCAAAATTATGGCCGTTTCCCTAACACGTGTCTGTGCAATCAGCACAGTCCGAAAACTGCGCGCCACATAGTCTCGAATTTTTACAGAACTCAATACTTCAAATTTGATCCCGAAATTTTTACCATAGATAAAGAACTCATAGAGGAACTCTCTATAAAAATCTCATAATTTTTGGAGCTTAGGAACTGCCTCAAAAAAAATCCACAAAATCAGGACAGATACGAAATTTCTACTCTGCAGATTTCCAGAAAATTCCCCCTGTTCTTCCTGCGATTTTCAGCTCTTAAACCCATCCAAACTACTTCTAACTCACATCAAAACCTCACTAATCATGCTCAACCTCATAGATATAGAAAAGCTACTCCAAGAACTTCAAATTCATGCATCAAAGCAAGCTTTTAACTCATCAATTCAAGAGATTCAAGGGGTGTTCCTTCCCAAACCCAAGTTCACCAAATACATGCAAGATTCATCAACTAAACATGAAATTCAACTTCTAAAGTATGGAATTCAACTTACAAAACATGAATTCAAGTAGGAGATGCAAAAATTACCAAGTTTAATCTTCAATTTCAAGCTAGGCATGGTTTCCCCTTAATTTTTTTCTTCCCTCTTTTCTTCTCTTAGTCGATCTCTCTCTCTTCCTCTCTCTCTCTCTACGTTTGTGATAGGAATAAAAGAAGAAAAACGTAGAACCCCTGTTGACTTGCTAGGTTAAGGAAAAATTATTGAGTGTGTGTGTGCCATATGCCTACTTATGTTCCAATTTTATTTAACTAGCAAATAAAATCAATAACTCACATATTAAGCCTAAAACACATCTCATAATTAACTTAAAACGTAATTGAAGATTAGGGGTATTACACCCTCCTCCACAATAGTCACCTCCTCCAGGAGGAACAAGGCCTCCTCCAGGAGAAACAAGGCCTCCTCCACAAGATCCACCTCTAAGAGGAGCAAAGCCTCCTCCACAATAGTCACCTCCTCCAGGAGGAGCAATGCCTCCTCCACAATACTAACTCCCAGGAGGAGCAAGCTTCCACCACAATACTCTCCTAGAAAGAGCAAGCCTCCTCCACAATACTCACCTCCGGGAGAAGCAAGGCTTCTTCCACGATACTCATATGGTAACGAATCAGGTTAGAATTAAAGTTCATAAAATTTATGTCCTGTCTTTCCAACAAACATAAGTAACGTAAATAGCATTTGAAAAATTTGTGATCATTTAGTATAAATACTCTGGTCGGTGACAAAGAGATTTAATTTGGACTGTTGAGATTAACACATGATACTTGATAGGTGCTTGAACCATGTCAATGTTCTGAAGAGGGAAAAAATAGCTACTCCATCATACGAATATATATATATATATATTGAAATATAGGCACACAAAACTCTTATGCAAATGCACCTCTTTGATTTGTAGACATATTGTTGCAAGTAAGGTGTTTGACATATTGATTCTTTCAGGGTTGGATATAGATTTCCATTTTAGTTGTATATTTTGTGTTGGAACTTCATGTATCCTTTTCATAATTTTTCCTTCCCATTCAATGGAGACCATAAAACTTCAGACTTCTTCTTCTTTGACCAAAATTGTTTCGATCAAGTATAACCTTAATATCGTATTTGTACATATTTGTCAATTATTGCATGATTTTTAGTTCAAGTATGTGGTGTGTTGTTAAGCCTTGTGGTCTTCATTGGATGGGTGGATCTTTATCATCTTAAAACCATTACGAAAGTTTTCTATATTAGGCCGTGTTTGAATTTTACTTTCTTTTTCTCTCGATATTTGGAGCTAGAAAAGTCTGGACTTTGTGGTTACTTACAAACAAGAGTTGTAAGTCAATTGTACGTGTTTTGCTGATAATGCGTTATTTTTTGCTACAACTAATGATAAAAGCTATGGTTCTATACTTGAAACCTTGTAACCTTTTTGGAAGCTTCTGGTCAACTCATTAATTACCATTAAATCTAAAATGTTTATTTCTCCCAATGTTAATAGGAGCCAAGGTTTTAAGCAGAAAATGTAGCTTCCCTCTCACCTTTGACCTTGAAGCTTATCTTGGTGCCCACTGTTGCATGAAAGAGTTTTTAATAAGCACTATCAATTTTTTTTTTGGTAAAGAGGCAGGACAAATTATTTGGCTTGAAGGCTAGCTCTGAATCAACCACAGCTCTTTGTATTCATGTTTGGGATAAAATTGATAAGCTTATTAGGAATTTTTTGTTGGTGAGACACCAATGATTAGAAGAAAGTCCACCTGGTTAAATGAGAGACTGTTTGCAAACATAAAAATGTTAGTGGGCTTGGGTTTAATAAAGCTAACTTTGCTTCTTCTTCTTTTTTTTTTTTTTGGTGTAAACTCGATTAGAGGATTGATAATGGGAAAAAAAAAATCCATGTGGATCCAACTTATTAGGAAGAAATATTTGAGTAACCACTCTTTTCGATTTGGCCTCTGAAAAAGAAAGCATCTCATGTGCGGAACAGCATTATCTGCACAAGTGATGTGACCATTTGCAATTTGGAGGGATATGATCATTTGCAATATGGAGGTTGAGGATCTTGATCAATTGTTTGTTAGTTCTTCACATAGTCTTTAGATATGGGTGCATTTTCCTAATCTTCAGGTATTGGATGAGTATGATTTTCATTGTTTAGATTGGATTACTAAGAATAGTAAAATAAAAGTTATGGACAACATTGGATGTCCATGGAATGTTAGGTTTATTGGGTTTTTATGGTTCTTTTGGATTGGTAGAAGTAGAAAAGTTTTTTATAACATTGACCTCCCAGTTTTCATGACCGCTGTGAATATCCAGAATAATACATCTAAAATTTCTGAAGCCTTTGGCATGAAACTGATTAGTTGGAGTTGGACCTTTCCAGGTTGTGGTAAGATGAAAATGAACACTGATGGCAGCGCTCAAGGAAGCTCAAGCCAAGCAGGTTTCGGAGGGGTAAACCGAGAGGAATGAGGTCTATGAGTGTTGGAATTTTATGGGCTTCTCGAAGATTGTACCAGCCAAGAAGCAGAACTTTTGGGGATGTAGACATGAAATGCATGGTGTTGATCTAGAATCAAATTCTCAGATTGCAGTGACTCTCATCTATAAAGGAACTCCAGAAAATTCCCCATACTCTTTAGCAAGGAAATCGAGTAGCTGAATGTTTAGCTAAAATGGGAATCAAGCAGGAGACTTGACTAGTGACGCTGATTACTCTTCCCTCCGATCGAGATTCTAAACAAGTTAGCCACAAATGTTTAGGAAATGAAAGTTATTGAGTGTTTTATTTGTAGCATGTTTAAAATATGTTTTCAATCTTGCACTTTATTCTCAAAATTTTAAAAGATGGTCAAGATCAATATGGTACATCCGTCCAAAAACTCATATGAAGATTTGAATCCTATTTTGTGAAAAAAAATACAATATATTAATACCAAACCAAACCGAGCCTAAAATCCCAAATAAATGGGTCGATGAAACAAATGGTTCGTTTCGTTTCAATTAAAGAAAAAAAAGTCTGCACAATTACATCACTACATCTAAGTGAATGTCTAGATAAAGCCAACGAAGAGCATTTCGTTTTAAAGTAGAATTTCTTTTAATTGGAAGAACTCCACGTGCAAAGTACATGCACATCTACTAGTTACATTAAAAAGCTAAGAGGCATCATCCTATATAAACTTTCTATTATCCATATTCAATTATATTATTCGATGCATACATACAAGTGCTAGGGCACACAAAAAAGAGACTACATTTGAAGGGTAAAAGAGTAAAAGTAAGACATCAAGCCAACAAATATCACACACGAACTTGTCCTTGTGCAGCTTCTTTCACGGGGATTTTACTATACTCTAAGCAGCTTTCTTCCAATTCAACGTCTTCACCATGTAATTCCTTGCACTGGAAATACAAAACTGTAGCTCAAGACATAAACCGTTGCCACGAGGCAAATAAAAGCCCAGAAAATCTGTCCATACAGACATTATATGCACAGATTGGGCACATATTTTTTTGTGGGACCCTCTACGGGTTCATACAAATGATCCAAATTGTTCATTAAATGTAAAATACTTTTTCAAGGTTCTCCGAGAAAAATCATCTTAATACGATACATATAGGTACTCGATCCAATTATTTAACTTTTCATTTTCTTGAAATCTTAATGAAAAGTTAGATGATTGGGTCAAGAACTTATAGGTATCGGATTGAGCTGATTTTTCATAGGAACCTTTGAAATTTTTTTTTACATTTAATGAACGGCTTGGATTATTTGTGTGGTACCCGTTGTGGACCCCATACAAAAATCTGTGCACAATCTGTGCAATTTTGTCTGTGTGGATAGACTGGTTCATAAAAGCCGTTGCGAAAAATCCACGAATGATCTGGGTCGATATGGATTGTTGATTCAGTCTAGGGAAAGATTACAATACACACCCCTTATTTGGGTGTGTATCATATGCATCCCCCAAAATGTTATGAATTATAGAGAAAATGTTACGAATCATAATAAAAATGTTATGAATTGTACTGCTGAAAAGTTATGAATTCTAGGACAAAAGTTACGAAACATGCTAAAATGTTATGAATAAACCATAAAATAGGTGCATATGATACACTCTTTTAAAGGGTGTGTATTGTAGACTTTCCCTTCAGTCTAACCTTAAAACTCATATGAAAAATCCCCAATACTATTATACGGAGAAGTCTTAGTGTAAACCCATGTAGAGTCTTCCCCTTAACAAGCCCTTCCGCTTTTCCAAAGATCGTGCTAATTACATTAAAAATCTAAGAGGCATCATCATCCTATAAAAACTTTCTATTATCCATATTCAATTGCATTATTCGATGCATACATACATGTGCTAGGGAACACAAAAAAAGAAATACATTTGAAGGAAAAAAGAGTAAAAGTAAGACATCAAGCCAACAAATATCAAATTATAGAAAGTTTGCCCAAATTCTATTGCGCCCAAGGCACAACAGGACTGTTGTGATGCATCATACATGGCATGTATCTCGAGCTTATTGGTTTGATCATAACTGTTCATTTTGTTTGGCTCGTTGGATAATTTCTTTTACGGAAAACGTGAAGTTGATCGGAACATAGTACATACATTTTTTTTCTAGAAAAGTCATGATATCCAAGAAAATTTGTCAAGAAAAACATGTCCTATTCATATACGTACCGATTTCTGATCAACTTCATTTTTTGGGGGTGACCAACCAAAGAAATGACCCAAACAAAGTGAATGATTTGGATCAAACTACTGGGCTCCGGACGCAATACTATTGAATGCTCACAACAACATACTAGGCACAGTAGAACCTCCGGTCCGTCTTGAATTAGTCTGTTCCTGCGCATGGTGTGGGGGATTGGAAAAGTCTGAGGTTACCCAGATTAGACGAAGTTGAATAGTACAGATTGATAGTACTGCATAGGCCCCAGCCAGACCTCTGATTAGTTTGGAAATTAGCCAATCTCCTCAACAAGTTCCGCATCCAATTAATTACGCGCAATTAATCTACACGGTAACTTGACAGGAAACAACAATCGTCCACACTGCAAGTCAACCACCCAACCTCTTTGGTTATAACTCACGTGTTCAGGTCAGATTACGTGTACCTTGTCTAATCTTATCCTGGTTGACCAATCTCACCGCCCATTAACAAATATCCCAATTAAAACAAGAGCAAAACTTTGTATTGATAGTGCCCTAAAAGATCGATTTGATAACAATTGACGGGATTTGAATCTGAAAACTTATGAGAGAGCAGTTAACCCGTAACTTCTCATCTTTAAAATTGTAATGTCATAAAGCATTTTGCACCCAATATTTTTTATTTTGATCCGTCTGTAAAAAATCTAATTGGGCAAAACCTGTTTTTGTTTTAAGTTTTAACCCCACAACCTAAAAAGCCTGACTTTGCCCTTGCAACTTAATTAGCTAGGGGTAGT
>BPLS01000676.1:0-35467 GCA_019656275.1 Rhododendron kiyosumense
AAAATCAGGCCTCTCAAACACCCCCTAAGAAAGAGATACTACTAAACAATAACACATGAATTATTCTTACCTTAAAAGATGGAGTGGGAGTGTGTGTGTAATTAGGAGGCAAATTTGTTAATTCAGACTTGCACGTCTTTTGGATTGTGAGAAAGGGAGAGGAAAAAAAAAAAAAGAGTTTTTGTTTCCTACAAAATCTAACCAAAAGTGATGAGAACAGCTGGAACCCTGACATGGCAAAGAACACTACAAGAGTGCCACCATAGGGGAACTCAAAGCTTTGGTCATCTTTTTTTTTTTTTTAAATTTCTCACTCTTTCTCATCTATTATAGTTATCCCAAAAAATGTAGAAATATACTCATTGATTTTCTTTTCCAATCCTTTCTCACTATTTAAGAGCATGTACACCAACAAATATGTATTTTAGCTACCCAATAGTCTACTTTTTTCATTTACCTATTCAAATCTCTCTCAATCTCACACCAATCCTCTCTATTATCCTCTCTTTTCTTATAAACTATTATAAAATACTCCATTTTTCAATTTGAGTGTGAGGGGAGGGGGGGGGGGGGGTGTGTGAGAGTAACAATTGTTTAAGAGAATGCAGATGAACAGTGTCTCGGTATTAGTACCGAGCTGTTCCGTAAAAACTATTTTACCTTGGCTTTTTGCTATTCTGGTGCAGCTTAATTTCGTGGGTTTCCTTCTCTATTTTACCTAATAAACCCTATATGCCGAGACTGATGTACTTGCTCTATACGGGTGATTGATTCTTGCAAATAAACCCCAAAATTTAGGTGGCAAGTGGAACATGTGAAGGTTGTCTATTTGGAACCCGAGGAAAAGAAAGTAATAAAAAGGAAAGTGTCGAAGAGAATTTACTGTGCTCATTATTCTATTTTTTATTTTCTCTCCTCTTTCCAATCGAACCAAACAAAGGACGAGAAATTTTTTTAGTTTTTCTTTCCTTCTCATTGTTAATTTCCATCCGACGCTACCATGCAAAAAATGCATGCAGTCCGGCATAGATTGTGTACCTAAACCTCCACTCAAGATTTCCAGCCAAACCAGCAGAGATGCAAATCTTCCGCTAACTAAACTCGGCCTTTTTGGTGCCCACTTTCTCTCTCCTCCTCACATTCTCATTTTCTCTCTCTCTCTCTCTCTCTCTCTCTCTCTCTCTCTCTCTCTCTCTCCATTGTTAAATTATGTGCAGTCCTAATGATTTAGCATTGTTGAGGTTGAACTTTTTTTTTTCAGCTCCAACTAATTACATTATCGCTGCGTTTGGAATTTAAAGTTGGAGCTGAAACATTATTGCTGCGTTTGGAATTTGTGGAAAGGAAAGAGAAGAAGACTGTACAATTAAGAGAAAAACCAGAGAGAAAGTTCAACATGTCTTCAACATATGTTACACCTTTTTCCTCTCTTTCTTTTGATCCCAAACAAGGGGAAGGGAGAAAATAACTTATTTTCCCTTCATTTCCATTTCGTTCCACGTATTTCGAACATAGTGTAAACCTTCTCCAATCAAAGCCTAAATTTCGGTACTTGAAAGATCAATCATGTAAAAGTGTGATCATGTTTTTCTCCCTGATTTGGGGAGAAGATGATGATGATTCATGAGGATGGCGCTTGTGATGACTTGAGAGCTTTGGTTTCATGCTCCAAAGTTCTGGCACTTTCGGCTGCGAAAATTATTTGACATCAAAACCTTTGATGAATGAGGAGAAGGCTTCCGAAGAATGGGAATCTTTGGTGGCGGTTCGCGGTAAGGGTGGAGGAGGAGGCAACAGCTGCAGCAGCATTGCAGAGCGAAGGGCTAAAACGCGCAGATTCAAAGGCTCGGGAACAATCAACAGGTCTAGAAGTAATCTTGCTCCTCCTCCTCTGTCTTCTCCGGCTGCTATTCGTTCACCATACCAAATCACTACACCATCCGGGATTAGTCCTACTACATTGCTTGACTCTCCCATCATGCCCCAAACCGTTTCACAGGTAACGATCTAGTTTCCCTTTGTAGTTGCTTAATTCCTTCGCCTAACAACGATGTGATATAAGTTGAAAGGACCTAAAAAAATTCATCAAGAGTATTTATAAATTTCCAATCACATATACATTATTTCTCTTTGTACAATGGAATCTGAATTATGTTTACCTTGTACTGTACTAGGATGTGAGTATGCGACAAGTGATGTGTTTGATTTCGAAATGGTTTGTTCATCTTCAGTTGATGCACAAGGCTTAACTGTCACATTCATTCTCCAAATGCAGACACCAATAACGTCTGAAATTCCGATAGATTCTCCAAAAGCAGGCGCAAGCAGTTGCGCTACAGAAGCATCGGCTAATACAAGAGTCAGCGAAAGCATGACATATCCATCCAGGGGAGTTACAAGGACTTGTGAAGATGGATACAATTGGAGAAAGTATGGGCAGAAGAATGTTAAAACCAGCCAGTACCCAAGGAGCTACTACAAATGCACTCATCCAAACTGCAAGGTGAAAAGAAAGTTACAATGTTCCCCTGATGGTCAGATAACCGAAATAATGTATGACGGAGTCCATTGTCATCCAAGGCAGCAGCGTAGCGGACAAGAAATTTTCAGAACTTCATTTTTGCACAACCAGATGTCAGAAGCCTCAGATGGATCCGGTACGGAAGGTGGGGCAGGTTCGGACTGGGAGGTTGGTGGTTTAGAGACTTCAACATCTGTCCTAACTGCAAATTCTGATCCTTGGTCAAACTCTGAAGCAAAATTGAGCTGTGCCATATTTGAATCAAATGGGACTCCGGAGCTTTCCCTTGGAGATGCTGCTGCTGCTGATGATGATGATGAACCCGAGTCAAAAAGAAGGTACATGCCCTCTTGTCAACAGCTGTATGCTTGCGTAAGCTGGCCCGGACACCTGAATTATCAAGAAGTGTGCCTGCTTGCGTGAATAACATGCATCTTCTAATCTTAAATATGGTCATTTCAGGAAGACAGAAATCTCTGCTCACAAACCAAGAGTGGTTTTCTTGATAGACAGTGGAGTGGATGCACTTGATGATGGGTACTGTTGGCGGAAGTATGGTAAAAAATTTGTCAAAGGAAATATTAACCCCAGGTAATTGTTGTTATCAAAATACCGCTTGTCTTGGTTGTCTCCTAAGGGCTCGTTTGTTTGCCGGGAGATAAAAGGATGGGATATAGAATACGTGGGGTATGGGCGCGATAGTGGATAAGGGCGAGTAACATAGGACGTGGGGTATGGACGCGATAGTCCCCTTGAGCCAACATCTCCCCCGAGTCTTATGTTACTCACCCTTAACGTTGTGGTCAAGGTTTGAAATTACAGGTTGGGGTCCTCGACAAAATCTTGAATGTTGATGATTCTAGAGACGCAACGTTTTTCTTTCCAAGCCCATGATACTATTTGTACGATTAGCAATTTTTCCGTTTAGGACATGTATTTTTTCCCTTGCATGGATCAAACTTGTTTAATAAGGATGGTGAAGTTAAGCAGTTATTTTGAGAATCGGTGTCTATGCTTTTAAATGAAGAATGTTCATTCGTATAGGAGCTACTACAAATGCACCAGTACCGGATGCCCCGTGAGGAAGCAAGTGGAAAGAGCGAGCCACAACTGGAAATCCGTCAGTATAACGTACGATGGAAAGCACGACCATGAAGTACCTGCTGCCGGAAATTTGAATCTGGGTGGTGGTTGGACTATATCTCCAACTGCCTCTAGCACTCGACCAACCCATGCTTTCGTCAGAAACGCGAATGGCCCGAAGGCTGAAGCACAATCTCAGGATCACTCGCCTTTTTTTCAAAGAACACGTCTCGACTTGGACAATGAAACCGTCCTGTCCAATTTGCTTGGGGATTCCAAGAGTGGCAAGAAAATCGAATCTCCTCCATCGGCGTACCAATTGAAGTTGAAAAATTCCCTTCTGACCGGCTCTTTTGTTCCAAATTTCCCAATCCCTTCTTCACCGTTGAGCGTCTCCACATCCGGAAGTATGGAACCAAGTTGCTCCAACGGAAATCATGGTAGGGAAAACGGTTTCGCTCATTATTGCTTTGGACAGCATGAGCGGCTTTGGGAGAATGACACAAGGTCAATCGAGCCTTATAAGCAAGATCAGAGAGATGACGACCTTCACGGTATTCCGCTGCTGCCTATGGTGAATCATACGAATGCTTCGCAAACGACATCGTCGTCATCGTCATCATCTTCTTCATCATGGTCAGTATGGTCAGAATGAAGGGAAGTCTTCCATCCTGACGCTTTTCTTTTCTTTTTCTTTGATCGTATTACAACGCTTGGATGGTTGAATCTCCAAGTCTCTCTCTCTCTCGAGTTACCGAAGGTTTCATTTCCCAGCATTTTTTGGCAGCCAAATTTATATTGGATTGGATACAGCTTGTCTGCAGTCCAGGTTTGGATTGAGGTACAGTCCAGGCGATCGCAACAGTGGGTTAGTGTTTTTTCAATGATCCAGATTTATTTTGATATCTATACCAGTAATATTATTTTTACTGGTAAAAGATTCAACAGATCTGAACCATTGGTTGTCAATTTGAACGGTCCAAAATGGACTGTACACGCCTCTCTGTAGTCAATTGGAGAGAAGCCGGATCCATTTATTTTGCATGATCTTTCAAAGCATCATATGGAATTTGTATGTACATTTGCGTATTATGTGCAATCTAACCATTCTCAATTTTATTTTGGGCTTATGGGTTTGCCCACACTCCATCTCTAAAGGAACTATATGATTCATGTTGTCTCCTCGACATTTAAAGCAAAACTGACTTGATTCATTACAATAAGCGAAGCCCTCCCTTTATAGGCGTAAGGAGGGAATACGGACATTGGTAATTACATCACAGATTACATCACAGGAATAGTACCAAATATAATTGGTGTCACTTATTGTCACCAATTATCACATCTGTTAAAACCTACTAACTACGAGGACATATACTGACTAATTGGTTAGGATCGTAAAAGAAAGCAATAGAGAGAGCAAAGGGAGAAAAGGAGAGATTATAGAACACACTGATCTGATTACTTCAACTGACTTGATTCATTACAATAAGAGGAGCCCTCCCTTTATAGACGTAAGGGGGGAATACAGACATTGGTAATTACATCACAGATTACATCATAGGAATAGTACCAAATATAGTTATTGTCACCAATTATGATCCACAGGCATGGGTGAGAGAGCAATCTGAGACAAACGGAAGAGAGAGAGAGAGAGAGAGAGAGAGGGGGGGGGGGGGTGTCAATCGGGCTAGGCTTGCACAGTATGCACAGTCACGATTTTAGACGGGCACGACGTGGAAGTGGACCTAGCACGGCACGGTTCTAGACGGACACAACACAGCAAATACTAGTAGTAATTTTTAATGAACCAATCTATAATATAACATAACATTTTACGCTTTTGTGCTGATAAACATATTATTTTGTTACCTAACATTGACCAAAAAAAACTTCTAACAATTAAAAAATGACAACACGACACGATTAAAAAACGGCACAACACGGCACGATTGAAAAACGGCACAACACGGCACGATTGAGTAAATGGGCCAGCACAGCACGAAGCATGGTTGGCATGAATCTCAACGGGACCTCTAGAGAAAAGGGTCAGGACTACCTGGATCAAGAAAGCATGACTCAAAGGGTACAGGCAATAAAAGAGTCTTGGGAATGTTAAACTTACCACATTAGTAGCAATGTAGCATTACTGTACCTCCTCCCATGGAAATCATATTTCAGAGGACGAGACCTTATAACCACCATATAATCAGTGATTAACTCAATAATCTTATTTGGCCATAACCGTTCAAAGTAACGGGAATGAATATACTTACGTGGTAGGACCAAATACGATGATTATCCAATTAGTCCTTGTTTATACTTTGTAGTGTTGCTCTGCCATTTCCCCTATGAATAATCAAGTCTGATATGCACCCAACAGATTTCCAATGACCAGTAAAAACTAACTCAACAGTCAATAATAATCCACCTACACTTCCATCGAAATAAGTGTCAATGAGACAATTTTATTGATTAATCAGCAGAAGACAAAACTGTTGTTTCGGAATATATAGTCGCACTGAACTCAAAGCACCGGTTGGATCGGAAGCCCCTCACGTGCGGTGGGTCCCGATGTCAAGTTTCCTATGAACATCACCCAAGGTTCGTAACTACTCAATTCTATCACCAAATTCACAAATCCAGCTTGTAAAGTCTATTGCGACCAATAGGGCAAGCATAAGAAGCCTGCAGGAATTGCTAAAGCCTGAATGACCTTTAGATATACACTCCTATACATGCTATGCAATCAAAGCAGTAATTAATATCAGCACTAGAGGGGGCAAAAATGTACAAACAAGAAAGAGGAGCTCAAACAAACGAGTTGGGTTGAAAACAAATCCTCACTCATGGATTGAAGAGTTTCCTGAAAGGCCCATCCTTGCGGTCTTTTGCAGCTTCAGTAAGGGCAAGGAACCTCTTGAAGCCGGTTGTAGCTGCACCTCTTCCAAGAGCAGCTGCTCTGGTTAGTACGTCTTCTCTTGAGGCAATAACAGCAGCTGAAGATGGATTCGCAATGGTTGGGGCCGGAGGGGCGGTGGGGACAGCCAGGAGAACTGGCGGGGCTGGGGGTGGTTGACTAATCTCTGGTCCACGTTTGTCAAAATCGTCTAGAATACTTTGCTGGTCAGCTCTTTTCAGGCCCTGCACAACCCATTTTCATATCAAACAAAGCACGAAAGCATGAGTTATACAACTCCATCAAACAAGTGAAATCAGAATGTCATCAAAAGACTGCTTTACTCAGGATGATGACATGCACTGGGATTGAGAAGAGGCACCTGTTAATGTATGTCATTATTTGTATCAAACAATATAACATGTTGGTAACCGTATGCCAAAGCAACCAGGCTGTGGACTCATTACTCGGAGGAAAAAAATGCCACTACCAAAATTTTTACTTATAAGAGATGCAACATTTCAAGTAATTTGAGAAGCGAGTAATCTAATACGGAAAAATTATGTGCTTCAGAATTTCAAGTCAAAAAGACCATTAAGCACAGGCAATCCGCAAGGAAAGATACAACTCAACCATCACTGAATAGATGTTCATAAGTAAGCATCCATGACAGTTTTGACTTCGCACGCCTTATAAAAAAAAGCATTATGACCCCCCTAATGGTTCCCCAACATATCCCTAATGTGTGCCCAGCATGTCCCAGTAGAACGTGTGTAACAAAATAATTGACATGTGCGTAATCCTGTTTGACACGTATCTAGAAAGTGTCGGGGTTGGGTGCGTCACGCATCAGACAAGGGTACGCGAGGCCTCTAGATGTGTGTGCTTTTTAGTAGCAACAACCAATAGGATGAAATTGTTTAAGATAGTAAAGGAGAGAATGAATTCTAGACTCAAGTTATGCCCCTAAAAAGAGTAGGACGAGTGAAACATTTTCTACATAGCTATCCCCAATAGTGAGGAGTCTTGGGACAAAACTTTGCTAAGGTCGAAATGAAACCATGATGAAAATGGCAGCAAACAATCTGGGTTTGTCATCCAAGGAACCAAATCTAATCAAGTAGAAGAAGTTTGAGGTGAAATAACCCATCAGAAAAAATGCACAAGGACAACCAATAGCAAAGACACCTACACATTAGATTGCATTAGTTCTAACAAGTGAAATCAAAACCAAAGTGGGAAGCAGTTTCAACAATAATCAGTAAAGAACCTTATTGTTAGATATCATTTAGGCTTTTAGCCATCTTATTTGCTATGCTACATGAAATTGGCCGAGGACATTGGGTGCCGGTGTACATCTAACGATTAGCCATCTCAAACCCAGAAATGGAGGATATGTAGATATAGATCAAATGTTGATGAGTACAAGAATACACCTGATAATGAAACTAGTTGTCAACTCATGAGCCTTATTGGACTTCCCTTACTTGACTACAGCCCAAAAATTACTAAATCATGGCACTTAATGCATGCCACAACTTCCCAAGCAACGGAAATGAACAATAAATGTCTTTGAAATGCCGTGTTTGGTACATATCCCTGCACCCACCCCCGTGTCTTGTCGAGTCAACATGGGTGCTTCGCCTAAAATGGAGGATCTGTATAAGATAGCTTATTTGATGATAATAGTAACGAGTACGATTTCATCAAATGTTTTTTCTGTATCCTTACCAATGAAAACCGACTAATCTGAGAGACCAATCCCATCGTCTGCCAAAAGGAGGCTCAATTAAAGCCGGGACAAAGTCCTGTATGGATCCCATGTCCAGCTTGAGCAGATAATGCATACAGAATTACAAATAATGCACAAACAAATATGCATTGGCATTGTTATCAAGTAATACTGTCACCACATAAGAATCTAAGGAAAGTCAACTGGATATATTAACAGCATTGATCTGATTTCAGGATATTTATAGGAGCATATGAAGTGCTTGGAAGCCAAGTCAGGTGGTAGAAAAAAAAAGGAAAAAGTAACAAGATAATAATTTTGATACAACCTTAAGCTCCAGAATCCGCTGGAACTCTGAAGGTGTTCCCTCAGGAAGCAGTGCACGATACGTATCAGCCACCGAGTCAATAGGGGATAGTATAACCTGTATATTGAAGTCAACGAACATGTAAATTGTAACTTTCCAGAAGCAAAACCCTCAACAAAACTAACCACTTACCTTCAAGAGAGCTTCAGCTTTACTCATCTCACGGCTAACAAATTTTGAGTAGTTAGAAGCTCCTGATGTCTGTCCAGAGAAATTACACAATATGTCATAAATGAGGTGCAACGATAAGCATAACCTGAAAATCTGGACGACTAGTTTGTCTTCAGAGATACAAACTTCTAGTATAAAATGTGCGTAAAGGGACAGTAAACTCCTTAGTGGACACTCAAATAATTGCACAAACTAAGAGAAAAGTAAAAAATAAAATAAAATCGCTCAAGGTAAAACACAAAAAATGCGCACGCACACACAGTTCACCACTATTCTGAATCAGTCTCTGGTCCCTTCTTCTGTTATTCTACTAAATTCGAAGTTCATATATCTCTAAAGCACCAAAAAAAAAAAAAAAAATCCAAGAGTTATTTCCTCCTCATAGTCAACTCTCTCATCTTTGTTGTAAACTTGAACTGTGCCACTTGGCTTTAGTTTTAAATACTTTCAATACTAAAACTGAAAATCACCTAGATGTATCATACTTTGGTTGAAGTTTTCTATTTTTCGCTCGGTGGATTGAAAACAGAAGTGGGTATTCAAATGGATTAGAAATCTAGGAAATGTAAAATTGCCACACACACACACACACACACACACACACAAAAAAGAAAAAAAAGATGCAGGAGTGTCAAAAGCATCTCAAGTAATATTTTTCAGTGACTTTAAGAAGTTAAAAACAAAAATACTTAATACAAGTTTTTTAAGTAATACAAGTAAACAATCCTAAGTTCATCAAGGTCTAGTTAAAAGCATTAGTGATTAGTTACACAAATACTTGCAACGTCACTTAGTCCTTAGACCTAGGGAATATCCATGACCAGTGTGGGCACAACAAATCATGTACCTGCACAAGTCGAAGACTTAGATTTCAACCACTCAAGTCCCCAAGATGTGTTTCGTTTTCCTGTCTCAACGAAGCACATTTTCGGATAGCTAACAATGAGATCAATCATTAGTCCGTCTACCTCAAGGCTTCTGGAAAATTGAAATACCGATGGATAGGAGCCTCATGAGAGGAAGCAACAGAAGCACTAGAAAGATATCTTTGGGTCTGCTCCCCTATGTTCAGCGTGATTTGATTGAGGTTCTGTAATTCCTAGTGTTTTGTTTCAGTTATTACCAATGAAAACAAATGGAAATGTTTCTGCTCGCACATTTGCACCCATTAAAATTAAGACCTTATCGATCACCCAACCAGTTCCAAAAAGGTCGCATTAGAGCTGGAATCTAGTCTAACATGCCATTCAAAATTGCGGGTCAATTAACAGCAATGATCTAGATACAGCCAGAAAAGCATGCGCTTCCAATCAAAAATCTATAGATTATAGTAATAAACCCAGGGAAGGGCCAAGAGAAAACCAGGATACCACTTTGATCATACTAAAGACTTCATATTGTTCACGAGGATGAACTCACCTGTCTTCCAAGGGGGGGAATATCCAGAAGAATGGTCTTTATAGCCTGAGTGTCCAACAACATCTGCAAAAGCATCATGCAATTTAATTTCAATCAGCCATGTTAATTTACAGCAGTTATTTCCTGGCAGAACTTACTACTGTTAAGCACATAATGGATTACAGGTGTGGGACAAAATATCTTTAGACTGAAACATGCATATTATATAGTTTCCTACTAGGCAACTACCAAACAAGGCACAAATAATTTTAAAGTGTAAAACATCTATGGTGAAAAAAGCAGGATAATGCCTTCCCTCACAACAATATTTGGGAAAATCAAATTCCATCAGAATGAAAAGCATCAATGGGAAGGGAAGCAGCATTTCACAATGCATATAGTTAAAGTTTCCCTGCTTATAGCATTAAAAGTTCGAGGAAACCAAGATTCATCCATAAGTTTACGAAGTATTTCTGAAGAATACTGTTACTCTTCCCAATAAATTGTCAAACAGTAAATCAAAGGCAAAATGGCATAGAAGTACTTCACATATGAATTCCAGCAAATCTCAATACATGACTGCAGTCTCTGTAATCTCAACGCACAAATTTCAATTGAGTTAGGAATTAACTTTTAACCACTTAATAATCTAGCAAATGTTGGTGTGAGGCACATATTTTCATTCGATGGGGCCTCGACAGCAGATACATATATTCTGAAGAATGCTGGCCATTTTTTCTGAATCACAGCCATTTCTCTCTTTCTAAGAAAGGATAACACTCCAGGGAACAAGCTTAAGCACGGATGCAAGCTGTCCATCATTAGAATGTTCCTTTGGTTTCATAAGGGCCAGGCTGGGCATCATCAGAAGGAGGTTTTGTTTTGAATGGCAATTTTTTTTTTTTTTTTTTAACAGCTCATCAGAAGAACGTTAGAATGGCATGGAATTTCAACTTCAAGGGTGTGCCTCTTGTAACATCCTTCTACCTTGGAATTTATGCAAACATATGTCTTTCAAGTATGGCTACGATGCCAAAAAAGAGTATGGCTACAAACACTAGTGATTCTTCACAGAAGGCAAACACATTTTATTGGAACAAAAAAATATCAAGGTCATCATTACTTGTTGGGCCCCTGTTTCTGATATTTGCTTGCACTTGAAAATATTGAGGTAGAAGCGTGGACCAAGAGACGATGCAAGCTGCAAAAAAATTCTGATATGAGCAAATTGGCCTAGTGGTAACCTCAAAAGTGATTTGACTGTGAAACTCTAGTTGATTGATAAGAAACTCCAACAAAGAACTATGAGCATCATTGTTGCACAAAGATGACATATTGAAAGAAAGATGATAGTATGAAGCAAAGCCCCTTTAAGCATGGGTACTTCTAAACCATGCTGCGCTCCCGTAACGTACTGGAACCTGGTACTATGCAATGGCACTTCCATATGAGTACCAATTATGTGAAAATACTTGCCAAATTCCCATAAGTACCCCCCACCCCCATACCCAAGACGAAAATACTTACCAAAATTCCCATAAGTACCCCCATGCCCCCACCCCCATACCCAAGACATACCATTCCCAATGTTTGAGCTTGTCCCACATTGGTAAATTATAACCTACAAAACTAGTACATGAGATTGGGAGGCCTCTCCACTTATTGCCCATTGGTTTTGAGTTGGATGCTTTAACACCCAAAATAGTGTTTTATTTTATATCTACCAGAAGCTAACTTCACAAGACTTTTGTTCTATGCATAGCATCCTTGTACAAGAGAACTTCTGTCTATAGGTTCTTTAGTAATGTCTAAACTTTGGTTTGCACATTAGATTGACGTCAAAGTATAGTTTTCACTATGGATTCTTAACCACCCAAGTCATTCAACTATTTTCTGTATTATATGAACTATTACATTACATGCATTACTCTAAATTATAAGAAACTTCCGTTATAGCCATCCTCCAGCCATACCCATGCCCCACTTTTTCTAGGCTTTGTTGCATCGATGTACCTGTATCGTACTGGTACCCATACTCTTACTTGAACCCATACACATGCTTCATAGAAAGTCCTACACGGGGTGTGATACTATTGTTCTGCATATAAGCACGGGGACACCCATACCTCAAGAGCTAGTTTTGGGTGTAGAGTTCTACCCAAGAAGTTGGAACGAAATAGATATGACCGGGTAGGATAGCCTGCATGCGGCAACTGCTTCCTAGTGAGCACGATGTGCATGAGGGAGGATTTGAACGGAACCCGCAAGTCAAATTGACCATCAAAGAGAATAAAAACATACAAACATATGTACATTTTCAGACATCATAGCCCTTGGTAAGATTTATGACTTTAAACAGCTAATATGTATATTTAGGGTTACTATTAATTACATGATCACCTTGTCTAAGAAGAACTGGAAGTAGATAGGAGAAAGAAGACGTCCAAGGACAGGAATACTACTGGTAAGGATCGTATTAATGCTGTTGATATACCTGCAAGAAAAAGCACAAGAACGTGATAAGATGCTAGGCACTAGTAAAGTTATAAGCAACCAAAATGTTGCATCTCACACTGATTGGTCACCAACACTTTCAAGTGTAGCCCACGGAATACGTGTCATTGCAGCCATTTCAGCATCAAATTTCGTCTCCAGGCCATGCACCAATGTTACCAATGCTTTCGTGATGACAGCTGAAAATTCATCCTGCAAATATAGATGGTTCACAATAAATAAATGGTAAATTACCAAGAAAGACAATTTAAAGTGCTCACCTGCACTTCAGACATATCCACCGCATCCACTAGTTGAGGGTCTATTATTTTGGATACATTTTCAGCCAATTCACCAGCCTGTCACACAAAAAAAGAGAGTTACTGATTTAGAGCTGGAGGATACAACTTAAAAGCAAGGATACAGACACGAGACGAAACTCAGATACATTATTTTTCTAAAAAGGACACGGACACGTAAGGGATGCTATGAAGTAAGTATATCAGATTAATGGTTCTGCCTATACAATCCCATAAGTTTACGTTCCAAGCTTAAAAATACATATGATACATCTATGAAGAATTCACATGGTCACGGCATTCCAGAAATCCTTACAAAATAGGGCAAGAACACAGCTACGACTTATTACTCGTGACAGTGCTTTTGTTATGAAATTATATGTTTTATGCCTATATTGGTTTCCATAGCACGTAATTTTGAGAACGTGTGATGACCTTTTTCCAACTTGTATAAGAAAGATATGTCGAGTTCTAATATTTTGATAATCACATGTTCCCAAGTTTCTAGGAAGTGTCGATCACGTTTTAGTTCATTCATTACATAGTCATAGACACCTGACAAGTGTCGGACATGTTGCAGAAAGAGTGTCGTATCCAAATTAAGAATTTTTGTTTCTTGATTATGGACACGGAAAAAAGAGTATCGGACACGTGTCCAACAAGTGTCAGATGCAGACACTTCAACTTCTTTCAACTGTCCATGCTTCTTAGTACAACATCAATATTAGACCTCATCAAAAGCATGATCTGTATTGGCCATAATTTTAACCAGCGTTAGCTGGGATATAGTCCCAAATCCCAATTAGTTCATGCAATCTAATGACGTGAACCAAACCACTGAGAAACGCTATACTTCCAAAAACCAACTCACCGTTTTGTGGCAATATTCAGCGGTATTAATGATATAACAGATCAACCGTTCATCCCTATCAGATGTCTGCATGAAATAACCAGATTGAGAGCGACTAAAGTATCATTATCTTTTCAAAAGATTAAGCTGTTGAGCTCATAAAAAAGTAAAGAAAACTATCAATACCTTTATCTGTCCATCCATACCCGTGGCGGCTGCAACAATTCCAGTGCCCCCTTTTGGTAATCTTGTGAAAAGCTTTGTAGCATATGCTTTCAAAACTCTTTGAAACACCTGAAAGGGGGAACAAGCATAAAATCATAATCTGTACAAGCCGCCAACATATTCCACATACTGTGGATTTCTGAACTACAGTTTCTTTAACCACGAATACAATCCCCATAACAACAAACATTTTGCGATATATTGAGGGAGGCCTCGGCCCGGGAAGGGGAGAGTGGCCGAGTGGTCAAAAGCGACAGACTGTAAATCTGTTGAAGTTTATCTACATAGGTTCGAATCCTGCCTCTCTTTTCTGATTGGATGAAACCATTTTTTACCAAGTGGACAATTATCTTAGTCAAAGTTTAGAATGAGGCCAGCGCAAGATTCCATTAACTGAATTGATGCCTGCTGCATCTCAGATTTCATGAATTAATGTGACTGTGCTGATATCTAATTCAGATGACAAGGTCATCTACAAATTCTTGGATGTCCTTAAATCGTATAACTTCAAAACAGGTCCCTTGGTATGTTAGCAATGAAAACACATATATCAAGAGAATGCATAGGAAAGGTGTCAGCTGGTCAATCAAATCAGAAACATAGAATTCGTCAATGAAGTCCTCTCAACGTGTTGTTGCTGCACGACCAAAGATCAAACTTTCCTTTTGACGAAGTTATTTCCT
The DNA here is from genome assembly GCA_019656275.1 of Rhododendron kiyosumense. NCBI lineage: Eukaryota > Viridiplantae > Streptophyta > Magnoliopsida > Ericales > Ericaceae > Rhododendron > Rhododendron kiyosumense. Next base: position 14,722 of record BPLS01000676.1, read on the forward strand.
TCACTATAAGTTAGAATATTTGAGTAGTTTAGTATGAAGCGGGTAGCAAAAAGTTTCTATCCAGAGAACATCTATATTATAAAATAGAGCGATTTTCTTTAAAAATGTCAAGGCATACAAACAAAGTAGCATCAATAGCCATTCGATTGTACTTTCCAATAAGGTTATAGCCGTCGGATTGAATGAATATTTCCGAATACATACACCTACACTAATGTAAAAAAAGATACACGTTTCCCTGATAGAGAAATATACACCCCTTCCTTTTTCAATTGATTTCTCTAAACTTGATTTCCTTGCATTCAATTCCATATTTGCTTTTAAGTTGATTTTCCTACAGTAAAAAAGAAACAATCATTTTTGGATTCATACGGGAAAAGAAAACAACATTATTTATAAGAATACACACAATTCTTCTACTTGTTTCTTCAGGAAAAAAAACTGAACTATTTTGAGTTTTTTTTTTTTTTTGAATAATATTGATGAGTGAAAGAGGATGCTATGTTGAATTTTTTTTGCCTTTGCATTAAAGAGGTTGGAGGGATATTCAAGAATAATTTTTTGCCCATCGATTCAGAGCCGTGCCTTCAGGCACGGGCATGCACTAGTAGTTAAATAAGGTACAGAATATTAGTGCAACATAGATATAGAATGCTTTTTACACACACAGACATGCTGTAAGTTTTGAACCCTGATGCTTAAACTGCAGTATGAACCCTCGTTACTTTTGTTCCACGGTGTGTATTTCTTAATTGGTCTTAAGATCCGTTTTCCGTTGTTACAAAAGAAAATATGCTCAATGTTCCCATTCTTCTGCCTACATTGTTTTCTTTTGCCATATTTCGCAATGCATGCAAGAAACTAAAAGAACATACAGGAGCCATTTTATTTATCTTTAGGCCTTCAATACACCTGAAAAATTTTCAAGAAATCACACGATTATTACTATAATAGGATCTATAACAGACTCTAAGCCAACACCAATAGCCAATAAGTACCAAGGACGTAACATCGCACGGGTCATCTGTCAAACTAGGTCTAAATTAACACAGTTACAAGGAGGATCTATAAGAGACTCTAAGCCACCAGCACCAATAACCAATATGTACCAAGGACATACCATCGCATGGCCCAACTGTCAACTTGGGTCTAAATTAACACAGGTAAAAGGAGGGAGAAACGGGACGAATAAATCTTTCTAGACTCCTGACAATCTTGTACGCATAAATTTGCAAGTAGAAGTAGAAATCCAACAAAAATAAGGACAAACTAGCTAGCAAACTATGAGAATTGGCTTGTGGGAAATATAAGAATTGTGACTACCATTTGGATAGCCTGATTCCATTCAAAACTTTCAGAGGTACATTAAAGCAAAAAGTGAGCATTGCACTGCCATTAAGCCTTTTAGAAAGCGAAGCTAAGTAGTGACTACCAACCAGAGAACTTAAACAACAAGTTTTACCTTGAACAAATTTAACAATGTCTGGTTTTTTGTCAATGCACTGCACCGCTTCAGGCTTCTCCTAATAATCAAAAAGACCTTCACAAAACAAAGAAGAAAGCAGGTATAATGATAATTGTGAGATTAAAAACAAAAACACAAAAGCTGGTAACAAAATGTATTTAGATGCTACTGAAAAGGAAAAGTTGGATAGGACATTAATTTGTGATATAAAGCAATCAAACTTTGGGAAGATATTGAAAAAAATGGGATAGCTTGCAAAAGCTTAGTTTCGTAACATTGTTTCCATTACATCCGCTGAAGTGTACATGATATCCATAGGCTTCAAAGCTAAATCATAGAATGAGATACAAACCAAACCGAGCCTTATGTCTCAATCACTTGGGTCGGCTACATGAATCATTTTTCTCCATTGAGCTCTGTCAAGGGCCACTTGTTCACACAAACCCATTATACTCATATATTTGCGCACAACATCTAATGTCAATTTAGGTCTCCCCCTTCCCGCAGCATTGCTACCCAAAGCTATCATATCCACTCTCTTAACTACTGCATCTCATGGTCTACGATAGACATTGCCAAACCACCTTAGCCTATTTTCCCTTAACTTCTCCTCTATAGGTGCTACACCTACCATCACGAACCGTTTCATTTCTAATCCTGTTTCGTCTAGTCTTACCACACATCCACCTCAACATTCTCATTTCCACTACACTCATCTTGCTCATCTGTTGTTTCTTAATAGGCCAACATTTTGTCCCGTAAAGCATCTTTGGTCTTATGGTTGTTCCATAGAATTTTCCTTAGTTGCACAAAGCGGGAGCGGGGCCGGGAGTGGGAGTGCTGGAGTGCGGGAGTGGGCAAATATAGAAGCTCCCGAAGTTGGGAGCGGCATAGGAGCGTTAATATATATATATATAAAAGATTTTTATTTTACATAAAAATTTATTTTGAGCTAGACATGTACTAGTACCAAACAAGTCTACTTGGCCCAATAAAAGTCCATTATATGAGAGAGAAAAAGGAGGCATAGGCTCATAAAAGCCTTAGTGGGCTGCTGTTATACCTTTAAATACAAAACAGGAGTATAAAAATAAAAAATAAAAACGAAGTTGCTATACAGCTGTACGCTTGTAACTATTGATATTCTAATTTCTAGTAAAAAAAAAGTTGATAGCTGTACTCATCTATTATTACGTATGTTACATGGAATAACAAAACCCTAAAACGAATATTGTTCGGTTTCCGATAGACCAGCAGCTCTTTGTCAACGATAGGAATCGCAGCAGCAGTCGTCCAGGTCTCTCTCTCTCTCTCTCTCTCTCTCTCTCTCTCTCTCCTTCTTTTTCTTCTTTCAATCTGTCGCTGCGGCTGCCCCTGTTCTTGCTCCGATCGATTGATTCTCTGGTTTTCTTCCCACACACTCCAAGCTTGGTTAGGATCGCGCTCCCATGTAGTAGGACTCATTCTCCCATCATGAATCTGACTTTGGAGCGCAAATCTGCGCTCCTGTGTTGGGAGCAACACCAAGTTGGACGAATCCTGCTACTAAAGAATTTTCCCTTCAATTTTGTGGGTACCCTCTTGTCACATAGTACACCAGTAGTGCTCTTAGCCACCCCATTTAAATCCTATGGATCATATCATCGGCAATCTCTTCATCTTTACTAATAATTGAGCCTAAATAGCAAAAGAGATCACTTTTAGTATCTCCTGGTCTTGGATCATCGCTCTTTCTTCGTACCACTAAACTTGCACACCATATACTCAGTTTTACTCCTACTTATCCGAAACCCTTTGACTCTAATGCTTCCCTCCAAATTTCTAGTTTTGTATTAACACCTCTAGCGGTTTTGATCTACGAAGACAATGTCATCTACAAACATCATATACCATGAGATATCCTCCAAAATTGTCAAGTCAATTCATCCATAACTAAGGCAAAGAGGTACGGACTCAAGGCTGACCCTTGATGCAAGAAATTCACTCGTTTCCCCTTCAGGTGATCTAATGGTAGTGATGGCACCTTCATACATGTCTCTAATCAACTCAATATACCCTTTGGTCATTCTCTTTCTCTCAAAACCCATTATATGGTGTCTCTAGGCACCCTATCATAAGCCTTTTCTAAGTCTATGAAAACCATATGGAGATCCATCTTCTTTACTCTGTGTTTTTCTACCAATCTCCTTAATAGGTAGATAGCTTCCATGGTTGATCTTCCGGACATGAACCCAAACTGGTTCTCTAACACCGTCGTCACCATCCTTAAGCGATGCTCAATAACTCTTTCCCACAACTTCATCGTATGACTCATCAATTTAATACCTCTATAGTTGTTCCAGCTTTGAATATCTACTTTATTCTTATAGATAGGTACTAAGGTGCTCCTTCCCCATTCGTCGGGCATCTTCCGTAGTCATAATAATCTTGTAGAACAACTTCGTCAACCAATTCACCCACAAGTCACCTAGACTTTTTCACACTTCAATAGGGATTCTGGTCCTAAGGCCTCACTCGGTTTCATCCTTTTCAAAGCTTTAACCAATTCGAACTTTTGTATTCGCCGATAAAACTCATTCTATGTTCTCGCCAGGTACATACACTTTATCCCCACCAAAGCATCCTTCATGTTTCTCGTTTAACAACTTCTCGAAATACGACTTCCATCTATCCCTGATCGCCTCGTCTTTCATCAACACCACTGAATCAATACCATTTATACACTTAACTTGAGAAACGTCTATAGCTTTCCTTTCTTGCAACTTGGCAAGTTTATGAATAATTTTTTCTCCATTTTTACTATCGAGTCTAGCGTAGAAATTCTCATAGGCTTTCAACTTAGCATACCTAACGGCTTTCTTAACTTCCTTGCTAGCTTGCTTATAACCCTGAAATTTTCTCATTCCGGTCCTTTTGTCACTTTTTAAAACTCCTTCTTGGCTTTTACCATGGTTTGAACCTCGTTATTCCACCACCATGTCTCTTTATTAGACTTTTTCCCTTTGACTCCCCAAGAACTTTTTTTGATATTCTTCTAATACCGTCAGCTATGGTATTCCACATATCGTCACTATCGCCTTCCACTCCCCACAGTACTTCTTGAAACATTTTTTCCTTGAATACCTCTAGTTTCTCCCTTCTTAGGCCCCACCATTTAGTCCGTGGGCATCTAATTTCTTTTCTTGTTCTATTATTCCCCTTGAGACAAATATCTAACACCAAAAGTCTATGTTGTGCCACTAGACACTCTCTGAGAATAACTTTACAATCCTTACATGTCAAGCGGTCTGCACCTCTAGCAAGAAAATAGTCGATTTGGCTTCTATTGGCTCTGCTCTTAAAGGTAATTAAATGCTCCTCTTGCTTCCTATAGAGAGTATTCCCAACTATAAGGTTAAAAGCTACTGCAAAATCTAAAATTCTCTTACCACCTTCATTAAGGTCATCAAATCCAAAGCCACCATGCACCTTCTCATACCCTTGTTTATGCACTCCCACGTGACCATTAAAATCGCCTCTTATAAATAGCTTCTCCCCAAAATGTATTTCTTGAACCACGTCATCCATTTGCTCCCAGAATTGCTCTTTAGTAAGATCATCCAAGCCTAGTTAGGGTCAATAAGCACTAATAATATTAACTATACTCTCTCCAATCACAAGCTTAACTAAAATAATCCAATCTCCTTTCCTCGTGACTGTAACTGCCAAATCTTTCAGGTGTTTATCTACTACAATACCTACCCCATTTCTATATCTATCCTTACCCGTATAGTAAAGCTTATAACCTGTCTTCTATCTCCCTAACTTTCTCTCCTACCACTTAGTCTCCTAAAGGCAAGCTATACTAATCTTTCTCCTAAGCATGGTGTCAACTAGCTCCCTAGTCTTACCCGTTAATGTTCCTATATTCCAAGTTGTTAAACGAATCCTACAATCCTGGGCTAGCTTCTTTACCCGCGGCACGCGCAAGAACCCTTACTTATCACCACACTCGGCGCCGGTGTGGCGCCCCTTGCTCATTTTTTGAAGCACCCGAAGACAAGCACAACGCATCGCTTAAAGGGAACGCCCTAACATGTCTCGTAATCATATTTGGATGCTTTTTACGTGCTGGCTGTCAGCTAACTAACGCCCAACCCTCCTCCTTTATCCGGATTTGCGACCAGTTGGGAAAGAAAGATAAGGCTCTAAGCACGAACATATAACTCAGACAACACAAATAGAGTTAAGAATGATACACAAGTTTTCTTAAAGAAGAGAAGAAATGGGGCAAAGATTCCAGAATGCAAATTTGACAATTCGAGGATTACAGTGGTTTTTATGTCAACCGCAAATTAGAGTCAACAGTCTGACACTTTTTGGTTGGAGGGTGGGATGGAGTTGATGACCCCAAATTTAAAATACCCAAGTAAATATTGACTTTCCTAATATTTTTTGTATTATTACTATAGTGAAGCATAAAAGGAACTTTTAGCTATTAACCCATAAAACTGAACAAACAGACTTCCATTTATAGATTGCAGTTTTTCTTCCATATCAAGTTTCAAATTTTGCTCTCACAGAGAAGTGATTTCTCAATTATTAGGGACAAAAATTTCTCACTGTTCCTACTTTATTCAAATGGAAAGTTTTCCTTTATCAGACCGATAAGCCTGGCAACATGGATAAAGAGGAAGCTCTGAGCGGCAATATTGAAGCCTAAATTTCAAAAGAAAGAAAGCCTGTATTTCGGATCACCTAATAGTATTAGAGGTAACTAAGCTTCCATGTTATCAAAGTATTATTTCCATCTAATATTAAGTACTTGAGTATAGCAAGGAAGGCAGCGGAACCAACTATCTTGTCTATGTATATCTAGCATATAAAAAGTCAAGCTTGGATTTTGGAGAACATCTAGCTTTTGATCTGTCTGTGATTGTTATCGAAGTAATTTAGAGATCATTCACAACCTAAACTACTGATTTTTTGCTTGCATATAGTACCATAATGTCAAGCTCTCTCGTTAACTTAAATTTCAACCTTGCTTCCTAGTTAGATGTCAATTTTTTTTGGTAGATAAGTATTGATAAAAAGAAAAATCATACAAATACCATGCATACACCTCTATCAACAAGTTCAAAGAAGAAACAAGGGTAAAAACATGTAAAACAGGGGGGAATGAGACTTTTCACACCATGAGGGGTTAATAGAGGAGGGTTTGAAGGATCAGTTTGAGCACCCTTAATTACAACTCCAACCATTATCCGGTCCACCAATAAGCTAGAAGGCCTTAGAATCTCTTTGAAGGTTTGTTCAACGTGTTGAATTTATTTTATCGTAGATCTCATATACAATTGCCGGCTTATTTTCTTAGAAACCAACAAACCTGGTTTCCAGTTGTAGGGATTCCTTACTTTGTCAGCATAAATTTTTTACTATGGTAGGATTCCTAAAATTGTTGACGGCATATCAGTTCTTCGTAACGCCAACAAAGGTACCCAATAATGATTTCCTATTGAGAATTGTGTAGTTGATTGAATTCTAATTATTTTTATCGAATTGAATTGAAAGAAGCATGGTAATGTGCACATAAATTGATTTGGGTCTCTAGGCCTGCCCTCTCTGACGCCTGTCAGCTTTGATTTGGGGGCATGGTTCCGCTACAAAATGTTCCTTTAGCCCCTCAGTTCTTGGAGGTATAGGGGGCCACTGTTTCAGTGGTATTCTGAGACCAGCCTTTGTGCATATATCGCCAAAGGTTAGGCCTGTCTTCAACCCTCCTCCGCCCATACCCCAACTTATTAGGGACTAGATGGGTTCTGTTATTGTTGTTGTTGTTGAATTGAAGAGAGTAAGCCATGATTCTACATAAAATCAACAATAGGCAATTTCGCATTCGTTGAGTCACTTCCTCGGCTCAAATTTCACATCCTACATTGCGTGTGTAGCCTAGACTACATTCTATATGAATTCATGGTCCATTTCAAAATCTTTATAGGTGAGAGTGATTGTTAATTGTAAATCCAACTAGTGAATTTAAGGCAGGAAGTATCTTAACTGTTCGACAAATCCACGCCAATAAAGGAGCACCGACCAATTGGTATCTCTCCCATCACCAGGCAAATAGGAATGTGTTCAACTACTGACTTCATGTTATTTCTGGTCCAAATGTCCAATAAGAATTGTTAATTATATTGGTAGCCAACCCCAAGTGATTGGAACACAAGGATCAGTTTGGTTTGGTTATTGGTTAGGGCATCCAACTCAAAACCAATTGGCAATGAGTGGATAGGCAGCTCATATACAAGTTTTGGAGGTTGAAATTAACCAATGTGGGACAAGTTGTAACAGTATTGTCTGGTTATATTAAGGTGTGGCCAATTAATTCCTGGCCTTTCAATATCAAGCAAAGGTTCAAGTTACCAAAGGGCTATACGTGCTGTCCATTTGAGATGTTTACCTAATTAATATCTGACCAGCAAGAGTTCTGGATTGGAGTCTGCACCTATTTTTGGACAACTGACGTGCGAAAATTTAAACTAGGGGAAAGGTTTTATTTGCACATTTATAAACAATTTCAGAGAACCTATCTATTATCATTAAAAATAAATATTCACCTCCAAGTTATGGTATGAACGCCGCTTAACACCCTTGCTGGAAATATGGTATCTAATACCTCTCTTGTTTTCAATCCGAACGTAATCCAAAGTTAGTTATGAACAGACATGCATAGGTCGCTGCTTTAGTACTGTTATCTTTCAAAGTGGTTCTGTTTTGGAATTGAAGAAACAGACATGGCTAGTTTGGAAGAACTGCTAGGGAGTAAACCGTTTCAACCAGCAACATAAATAAAACATTTACCACCGCTGCATACCCCCAAATATTAGAAAGCTACAAGGAAATCATAAATACTTAACTGGATGCATTAACTACTCCAAATCCCAAACTACAAGAGGCTCAAAAAGTGTCTCAGCCAAGTGGTTATTCCAGACCTTCGACCCTGCTCACCCAAACTTATGCAAATCGACACATAAGGAACCAACATCTTCTTTAACCTCTTTTTAACTCTTTTTAATCCAACCATGAGTGACCTTCAGCACCCCAATTGGGAATGCCCGAACAAAGCCCAAAGTTGTGTAGCTGCTTTACAGTACATAAGGTCAGCAACCAAATCTCCAACTTATTTATCCATGCAACACCAAATCAAAGTTACATGCCTTCAATGATTTAAGTTACATCTAACATTCATAGAGTGCCTAATACAACCATTGTTTATTAATATGACTTGAATTGACACTATAATGCACAAACCTTTGCTCAATTACTACCAACAAGAGAAAAGATGGACTGATAAACAAACAAAGACATAAAAGCAAAGACTGGTATCGCATTCTATCAATACCAATAGACATGTCATCGAAGGAGAAATATGATGCTTGAAACGTAAGTATGGGGAGAGCAACTTAATTATCGAACAATAAGGTCATCTAATCAAGCCTATATAATGCCAATGTAATAATACATAATATGACTAAGCCAAATACATCGACCCCGATAATGCCAGTCCTGTAGTATAAAAGAATGAGAACATGCAGTCTCGTGAGACAAAGTTCACCAAGAAAGTCATTGTTTCAATCTACAAAGACAAGGCATACTGCAAGTAGAGGAGAATGAAGAAAGGAATATGTTTCCAGCATCATCTGATCTCAGATTAGTGATGTCAGGTCCCCAAAATATACATACCACAAGCAAATCGAAAGAAGCCCAAACGTTGGTACATATGCATAATGTGCTCCATAAAAAAATTATGATCACCCATTTGGGACTGATTTCTGCAATTTCCAAAATTAAAATTCAAGTTGTTACCTGCATGCTGCTGGATAAAATATTAGTCTGTGTTCCCTCCTCAATATCCCATGTTTCTTCCTGCCATGTGCACATATGTACATTAGTAAAGGAAATATGGGCACGTGAAAAAATATAAAGTGCTTTCATAATGCACAATAAACTCAAACCTGAACAAGTTTTTCCAGATTCTCCATAAGAGTCTTCTCTTCTAGTTCTACGTACACCGCCATGTGAGGTTCAAAGCAAGATGAAATAATTCCACGAAAATTGAACTGCCACATCAATGCAGATAGCCAGTTTTATTAGCTGAAAGCCTGAAAGAAGATGAAAACTAATGTCCAAAGTTAAATCTGACTCATAGAAAGGTATAAAATGAAGGCAAGTTACTGTAGTGAACATGTCCGATTAAGCACCTCAGAGATGTCACAAAACATTATTGATGTCTCTAGGCATGACATTTTGCAAAGATAACCACACCTTTACTTTAAGAGGTATCTCTCTCAAGGAGAAAAAACCAATAATGTTGAAGCAGTACAAAGCACTTCAAGAACCATTAACTATGACTTGGGCAAGATAAAACTGTCTTCACAGTTCACAGCATGGTAGTATACCGTTAAAGCATCCAACTCAAAACCAATTGGCAATGAGTGGAGAGGCCAGGCTCATATACTAGGTTTGGAGGTTTTATTTAACCAATGTAGGACAAGCTCCACACTCCCCCGCACGTGCAACCCCTGACTCGCACATGGTGAGGTAAATAAACGATTCAACACATACGACAACAATCAACTATTAACGACAAACAAAGGGGAAACCAACCATCAACGACATAAGAGTCTGGTCCAAAAGCCTCCTAAAACCTTGCTCGGATACCAAGTTAAAGCTCCAACATATACAATTGGACTGTGCACAGCTGATAAGACTTGCAGAACTGGAAAGAAAGGCATAATCACTACAGACACAGTTTATCCTTGTGCAAGAAAGGAAGATGTTTTCCAGCATAATTAATTTCCCGGAAGATATGGACATACCCCAGCTCCTGGTACCAATAAATCTTTTTGTCCATCCTTTTCCTAACAGCAAAAAATTGTAAGGCATGATAAGTATTGAAGCAGGAAACAAAATTGCCATCTAAATTTTTGTCTGGACATTTTCACTAAGGCAACAGCTTAGATATTGCGTACTTTGCTCTCACTTCCTTGATGTGCAGCAAGCTTTTTCTCATACTTCTTCCGAATATCTGAAATAGCTTGATTGTTAGTTTCACCAGTGTCTTCAAAGTCATTCCCCGCCTCTTTACTACGAGTGCCAGCACCAAATTTATCAGCCAACTCTTCTTCAAATTCTAGAGTCCGTTGCAGCGCCTATACAAATTTACAAAATTAGAAAACATCAGGAGAGATTGCTCCACATAAATGAAAACTATCGTGAGAAAGCTCCACAAAAAATTGTTTCAAATCAATATCTCAAAACAGATATTAGACAGGATTCTTGTCAGGTATGCTGATGACTGCCTTGGATCTGATCAGTATCACTTTGGCCTTGCTAAGCAAAACAGTGAACCTTGTGAGACTGCAGAAGGAAGGCCAACCTTATTTAGGCTGGGCCTTTTGGCTTAGTCAAGAAACAAAGTGTTAATACCACCATTAAACCAGATCCACTAAGAACACTCCATATTGCCAGTTGAGGGATAGGACCACATGTTGCTGTAATGGGTAGTAAATCCAATTATACAAAAATGCCATATTTTCAATGAAGAGACATCATTTGTTTCCCTGATGTCGTACACAATACTAATAGTAATTCACAAGAAATGTATCTATCTTGGGAAACAATATATCATCTATTTTTAGTAGATCCAATGTCACATTGTCACTTGTACTTAAAATGGATCAGATTCAGAAGCAACTAGAATGTGAGTCATGCCGATGAGAAAAGCTTCTTATTGAGAATGGCATCAGGGACTGCCAACAAAAGGCCAAACAAATTTAAAAACATGCCCCCGCATTTGACTCAGAAAGGAATATCCTTGGAGCTAGCCCCAAGTAATGGGAAGTAATACTGCTGAACTTGAAAGAAAGTAAATTGAATAGTACTCAAGAGATTTCACAAATGAAAAGAAACAAAATAGTTATGAAACGGATCAAAAATCCTCTTCGGGAAAGGATGCACAATTCCAGAGAAAGCTTACAGTACTCAGCTAAAGAGAGGTGTATAAAACAAAGAATAGCAATGTCACAAGAATATGAAATAGCATAACTTGAGATGTATGGAAAAGACAAGGGAGACATATAGCACAATAGACTGCCCAATTCAGACAACCGTCAAAAACAATCATCCTTGGTGATGTTTCATTGTTTCTAATAAACAGAAATATATCCAGAGAATCTAGCATACAACATCAAGTGTCAACGCACCATCCCTAGAGGATCAAAAAAACCACCAGCCACTCTAAACAATCAGAACACGTGGAAAAGACAAAACCCATGATGAACAAAGTTTTCTACAATGGAATCCTAACAGTCTTAAATTATCTCTTTTCTTTCTTTTGAGAAGGGAGAGAAAACGGAAAGGTTTTTTAGTACATGGAAAGGCAATGGCAGGAGAAGGGATAGACAAGAGGATGTTGACAAAATACTCCAATAGGCCTATGGTGCATAGAAACTATGACCATAAATAGAGTTGCAAATGAACCGAGTAGCTCGCGAGCTCGGCTCGGTTAGGCTCGTTAAGACTCGGCTTGTTTACTAAACGAGCCGAGCTCGAGTATTCGGCTCGTTTACTAAACGAGCCGAGTGGAGCTCAGCTCATTCAACAAAAGCTCGGCTCATTAAGGGAGGCTCGACTCGATTAAAGAGGCTCGTTTAGTAAATGACTAAGCTCGAGCTTGAGTTTTTGGCTCGTTAAGCAAACGAGCCGAGCTCGAGCTCGCCGAAGCTCGGCTCGGCTCATTTACACCCCTAACCATAAACATGACAAAACAGGATACAATGGTACCTGCACCTGATCCAAAAAGTTGGTATAAGACGTCATTGTTAATACAGCCAGACCAATCTATATTCTATAATTGAAATAAAAAGAGATGGGGTGACTAGTTTGCCACAGAAACTGTGGATAAATGGCACGTAAACACATAACTTACCAGTAGTAATGTCCCAACATCAGGTTTCTCGTTTAAATTATCAAGGATCTCCACAATTTGCGTCCTGTAATACAAAACCAGAGAAAGAAAGTCACAAGCAGTTAAAGATAAACAAAGAAAAAAATACATTCTACTTGTGCAGTACAATCTAACAGGTTTAAGACCGAAAATGAGACTAACATCCTATCATGTAGGTTATGCAGTAGAAAACTAGATAATGTTTTATGCGAGCCATTGTGATTATTTTCCGTTACCTCACTAAATTTTCTAGAAGATGCAAATGGAACTAATAAACGATTATATATCATGATTCATGTCCCAACAACAAAAGAGACAGGCAAGCCTTATGTGCTTTATTGCATGAAATAGAAACAGAAAACCCCATATTAAGATAACTTTTTAAGGCCTTTCTTGGTTTTGCAGTATGTTATTCTCACGTGCGCTTTAGTTCACGACACATCCCTCTGTTCCAAAATCGGGTACTGTAAGGCAGCATTTGGTTCACTGGAACAAAGGCTGCACGCTGGAACAGAACGGTCATTCACTTAGAATGTTGATTCTGATGTTTGGAATGCCAAGCTACAACATTAATTCCTTCCCAAAATCTTTTCAATGGACCAAACACTACCTAATTTTATCATGCTCATATGATGTTTTCTTCAGTAACATTAATATGAAAATATTAAAACCAAGAAACAAAAACTGGCAGACCTTGTCAACTTGCAGAACTGGATACAGAGCAAGTAAGGAACGTGCCACGAAGGAGGAAATATTTTCCAGATTTCCTCATTTGTTCTTAATCGACGCTTGATCCAAGCATATCTCCTTTCAGTTTTATCCAACTTTGCTAGTTCTAATGAAACAGTTATCGCAACCAAAAAACAAAAAATAACAAGATTATGGTCATCAGAAGCAACCATATATGCGAGGGAAGAAACAAAATTAAACCCAAGTGCAGACCAGCTCCTTCAAAGATCTGTCGATATGAAGTAAGCTCCCTGCTGCAAAAATTCTTAACCAACTCCTCCCTTACTGATGGCTCCAAGGCATCAACAACTAAGCAAGCATCTGCAAGCTGCTGAAGTAGATTGCTTTCTTCAGTTTCTTTCCCTGTACCTAAGCTGGTAGTGAGAGAGAGAGATAGACAGGGTGAGAAGGAAACTCAAAGGCATGTGCAACAAGGAGTCAATAAGGTACATATTCCTCCGATGCATCTGTTAGCTTTCATATACCATGTTTGGCTAGATCCATAAATACAGAAAAGAAAAGCACCATAAGGCATAAGTAAGCTGAATTTCAAACATGTACAATTACAGGGGATGAAAAACTACATAAATTCCCATCCATGAACCCAATTGCAGACATCCCCTACATCAGAGATCTGACTTCTAAGTTTATTACTTCTTTTATTGGAAGTGATGTAGGAAAGCCCTACAATATCAAGGTAGACTCTGCAAGAATTATTAACATAGGGAAGCTAAAAGTTGGTTCTAACTTAATATCAAGGTAGATAATTGGCTTACATTTGTCGTATATTTTCAAATGTAAGGCGTTACAGTCTTTAAAGTTGGCTCTAACTTAATATCAAGGTAGATATTTGGCTTACATTTGTCGTATATTTTCAAATATAAGGCATTACAGTTTTCATATTGGTGGCGGTTCTTAGTTCTCTGTCATGAACTTGGAACACATCCACGGCTTTTTACGAGAATAGTAATCAATGCTCAAGAAAAAGTAGGCTATGAGTGCATTCTCATTTTCAATAAGCATCATATGATTTAGATGAGTTTCTAAAACATGATTTTCGCGAATAATGAAAACTTTTGGAAACACATGTTCCCGCTATTATAAATTCTAATGAAAAAATAGAGAGCCAAAAAAAAATCAGTCGAACATCACCAGAACATTTCCTCGGTGTAAGAATTTCCTGAAAATGAATCTTACAAAAAGGAACCAAAAAGATGTTTAACATTCTTTGTACTAGCCAACTCCAGGAACAGAAAGATAATCCAAGTATTTTGCCAAAAGAAGTCAAACATACCTTGAAAAATCAGAGAACACATGTGACTTCAGAATTTGCCTGATGTTCTTAAATTTCTCCCTGAGTTCAGTGATCTTAGGGATATCTTTGTAGGCTTCAAAATGACTACATAGCTGGTTCACAGCCTGAAATCCATTACAGATGAAAATTAGCAAACATGACGCAACTTCATATGAAGAACAAAACCACAAAATAACCATTGATTTTGACCAGTACAAGCCTTCCCAAATAACAAAAATAAAATATCTAGCCGGAGGCCCAGTCGCCTAGAGCTCTACACAAGAACCATGGCATACAAACGACAAATTTGTTTAAGGCATTCCCTTCCCCACCCTCAACATAAAAAAAATATTTATACACAAATACAAATCCTAGAACGTGGGAACAAGTACTCACTTTACTATACTTTCCGTGAAATGATGCACAACAGATAAATAGAGGAGCACATCTGCATGGATATACTGCTGACTACATCATCAAGGTCAATCTACCAAAACGATGTATACATCGTCCAGTCTCCAACAGTAATCCACTTTGTGTAATAATTGTATTTGTGAGAAACATTAAAGGACAAATTGTAGCAAAGAGAGGATCGTAACAACAGGAGTTGAAGCTTAACGAGAACTGAATGACCAAAGCATGTTGGATCAAGAGCTGAATTTTTAGGTTTTGAAAAGAACAAAAGGTGCCGTTCTGCTTTCATTTTAAACCTTCTTTTTCAAAAACAAGGTAATTTCAAGCTCAAATATAATGAAAATGAAAAATATTTTTTTAATTTTTTTTGCACCGTTTAAAAGATCTCAATGAGTTCTATCAAACAAGATCCATATTGCTAGAAAAATTATTGGCGTAAACACATGATTTTTGAGCTTGAAATTACCTTCATTTTCTAAAACTTCCTTTTTTACAAAACTGGAACACCATCTTAGTATGTTTTATCAAGTAATAGATTCAGGAACTGTTTGGGTTTATTTGTAATTAGTTTATTAGTTGTTCTATTGTGTAACTAGTTCATTCTCTAGGACTATAGTGTAATTAGTTTAGTGTGTTGTATATATTATTTCACGTCAATGAGAAATAACCCTAACTTTGGGTCTCAATTCTATCATCTAACTTTACAGGAACTTTCTCAAGGCACCTTCTTATATAATCTAGGACGGATACCGACTTTAGTCAATGATCAACCACCAAAATAACTGCTAATTAGCACTAAAAAAAACAACCTTGTATTTATTTATATCTCAGAAACCCAAAAACATACTAACACTAACAATACCAAAGACAACATAAGCAACAACCACAACCGTAATAACAACATCATAGTAGAAATGACAACACTCCGTGTGGTAGCATGTTCTTCATCTAATCTATTTACAATTTCATTTTTCAGCCCCTTCATTCCGAAATTCATTTGGCATAGCATACAATACAAATTGTTGCTTATTACAACGTACACTTTATGGGCACCAACTGATAAGGTGAGAAAGACAATTGTGATGATATATGTTCTTTGTATACAATAAACCACTTCATTAGACTCCTAGCAAGTGAAAAACTTTTCTTAGCATATACTTCACGTGATGAAAGAAGGAACCAAATGAAGGCTTCCTTGCAATCAAATAGGGTGGGCAGGTGCTTTTAACCTTGGATTTTCCAGTCAAAGGACATACGAGTTTGGTTTGAAGCAGGTTTAGGCTTTCAATATGGTCAGGTTTAACCAGCAAATAGAGAATGAGGTTATTGGTTGCTGGATCTTCTGGGCAAGGTGAAATCAATGAAATTGGGGCCAGAATGATAGGACAAGTGGTTAAAGGCTGTGTTGCATGAACTCTTTTTTGAAATAATAGTATAAAGGACACTTTCAGAGACAAGTCCTCGGGCAAGGGTACAATATCCATTGCCAGAATGAGGTTATTGGTGAAAGTATCCTTGTACTACTCCAGCTCTAAAATACTTCAATCTCGCAACCCTGAGAGTGGGAAGGGCTGCAAGGCCAAATATACCAAACACCACATAAACTATTGTTGACCAGTGAACGATAGATAATCCCAAAGAAGCATGTCATCCCATTCTGTTTTTTCTTTTGGGTTGATTGATAAGAAATGTTTATTAAAATAGAAGAAATTGTCAGGCACGACTTAACTTACATCTCAAGTAACAATATGAATAATAATAGAATATCACGTCAATGTTTATTTAATACAGCAATGGCTTAGGGATATGCCTTGTAAATAACTACAATTTACACTTTGAAGCAGTATTAGCTCACTTCAATTTGATTATGCATAAAAAGGATATGATCCACATTTCCTCCTCTTAAGTAAATTTTCAAAGGGCCAAAGGCGTACAGAACTGAATTGTTAAGGTGCGCAGCCCGAAAAATAGGTATCCACAGGGATTTTGCTTGTTAGTGAAAGAACATCTTAATGTAAAGGTTTCTAGAAGTTACGTTCTCAGTACCAATGGCATGCTGCTTTCATCTACAAAAAATTCAAAATAAAAAGGGCGAGGAAATGTACCATAAAGAATTAATGCAAAATTCAATGCACGCTGACAATAAAAGGAAAAAGGTGACGAAATGACATAATTACAAAACCACCAACCCATAGTGGCACAAATATGAATCGTGAACTCAAAGGATAGTACCTCTAGCTGTGCAGCTGCCTCCTTATATTGCCGTTTTGAAGCCATTACTTGAAGTTGTTCCACAGCAGAGACTGCCATTATACACAAAGCGTGTGATGCAGTAGGTATTCAGTGTTCATTTCAGCTCTTTTCAAGGAATTAAACAGGTTGTGGATCATTACAATGTCAAAAATAATTCAGTAAAAGTAAGGCATGCAAGATTCCTGATAAGAATGTATCAAATATGGCTCTACTCATTACGGACGTGCAAACTACTAAATCACTTCTAGTGACGCCAAACAACTCCAACGTATCCTTTCAAAACTGAGCACCATATAACAGTCCTTGTGTAGTCAGGCCAAACTTCATTCATTGCTCCTGATGTGTTCGTGAATGGATATTGTTAGGGTGTTAATTAACCCCAATACACAATGAGCTTAATATATATGTTGAGAGAGTCACAAAATATCAAAAGACTATACTACCCTCACTCAATAAGGATATAAAACACCAACTCCTAACATTCCCCCTAAAGCTGGGTAGTAGATATCACAGAGACCCAGCTTGTTGCATAATAACCCATGTGTGGCTTGCACATAGTGTACATAAACTATGACCGCTGAAGGATGGACATTATTGACCTCCTACATGGAAATTTGCCAATCAATAATTAAACCAATACCATACCATAATGGACGTTTCGGCAAAAATTAAGAATTTTGGATGACCCAATTATCCAGTGGCATAACACCCATATTTTCACCACTCTGGAATTTTGAATCTCACAATCTTGTTACAGTCAGAATACAAGAAGGCACTTCACAACTAGACCAGCCCTCGTTATGCAGTTGTGCTCGTGTTGATAAAAAAACCAACCTAACATGGATAAACATACATATCTATATGTCTATGGGGAGAGAGAGAGAGAGCAAAAAAAACCAACCTAACATGGTAAGACGATGTAGGGCAGTGATTGTCGTTGTTATATGTTTCTTGGCAAAATCTAACTTCTTAATGTCACGGCATATTTCCTGAACCATGGTTTCACTTTGCTCAGCTTTATTTTTTATTTCACGGATCTTATACATAAGTTCCTGCTTAACAAGAAAAATATATGTATATCAGTACAGAACCAAATTTATGCAAGACATCCCATTAGCAGCATATAGAGGTTAAAATTACAATGATATTGGTGCTTTTTCTTTAAAGTTGCACTTTCTAAACAGAAAAAAAATCGGCTTTGCAAAAAAGTGATGTTCTGGGAAAAAGTGCTTAAGAGATCAAATTTTGATGAACAAACCTCCACAGCACAAGTAGCTGCAGCAAGATCCTCCTTGGCTTTAGTTCCTGAATTACTCTGGAATTACAGTGGTTTAGCATTAAAAGAAATGTTAGCAACAAACAAATATCATAAGAAACTCATCACAAAAAGATGCGCATAAAACGCGGGCAACCACATGAGGGTAGTAGCGAGAGTGACCTCAGTTTTCATACTCTTCTATGTTAAAGTATGCATTAAAGTTGTGGGTAAGGCCCTGTATTAAGCAGCCGGGACAAATCCAACCCCCCATTGGAAATGAAGGTGAACAAGTCAGATCGATCCCCCTTTCATTCTCCTTACCCTTGACAAGTTCAAGATGCAAACATAGCCCTCAACAATCGTGAACAAGTTATGGGTTTCAATGGAACACCGTGAGTAGTATGCAATGTTGGAATCCAACTTTGTGTGGATCAAGAAATGTAGCAGTGTATCTCCCTACCATTGTGGTTCTTTTTTGCTAAGTTAAAAAGGGTGGAGGAGGGGGCTACTAAGCGTAGCAACTCTCCTTTGAGCATAACCATAGGGACTCCAAACCCTTGGCGGGCCTAGGAAGGGACCAAAGAGCCATAGCATCTACCGCCCCACCAAGGGCTAGTGGAACACAGCCGAGCTTTGCAATAAGACAAAGTTTGAGGGAGCGTCGATTGTACAACTCGAACCTTAGACCTCTTGACTACCCAAACCACTTGAGAGTAAGCCATGAACCACTAGGCTACCACCCTTGGTGGTCCTACCAGTTTTGTTCTGCTAAAGCATCCAAGCACCAAAGAGTGCAACTTTAAGTTCACAATTTAAAATTAGATTGTCATATCATTCGTTTGTTTGTTTCTACGAAATAAAAAGGATGATTGAGGCGTTGAAAGTCAAAATTTCATAACAAAACCAATAAGAAAGCATAACCTATTCCTACCTTCAAAACAAAAACCAATCAAATCGTGCAAGCACCCTACATACAACAAGTGCATCAATGACATTCTCTGTCGCAATACTCAATAATCTCTCACCAAGAACACTTAATTTTAAGGTGACAGTAAAGCATGAATAAATTTCTTCTTGTATATTCTCTTACAATAACCAATCATCAAACAATTTTGACGAATGGAACAAAGGCTTATCAAACCATAAGATCCCACTTTGCAAGGCAATACCGAATTCCACTCCAAGACAAACATGAGAAGTATCCATGACCACACCTGTCGTTCAACCTCATAGTAGATAAGAAGATGGCTCGAGGACTCATCGTTCTTGTACATAAAACGCCAGTAAATATACGTTTGTCTCTTCATGATCAAATTCTAAGTGGTCAAATAAATTTCCAGGCGTTGACGTCACAGCACACCAAAAAAAAAAAAAAAAAGAAAAACAATATGGCAGACTAAGAACAAGCCTTTTAGAAACCCAAACACGTTTCCAGGTCAAGTAATCCTAAAGGAAACTTAAGTCTAAAGAGCCAGGATTTGGATATCATTCATCTAATAAAATCTCCTCTGTAAGCATTGCAACGAATAGCATAAAGACATTCCATAAGCTCCAAAAACTCCTTCATCTTGCCAATCATTGAGGTCTCCATGGACAGAGTAGCCAAGAATCAAATATTGCTATTCACTTTGAGATATTAACGAATAGTTGCCTCCTTATTGGACATACTGGTCAGATGCATCATTTCCAACATCTTCTCCCACAACAAACCTAACTCCAAAACATCACCATAGAACATCAACCGCCAGAAAATGAATATGCCTTGAAATTATTTTCGAACCCCATGGATAGTATTGCACAACCTCAATCAATTAGATCCGAAAGTGTCCTCAAAAGCCCAACCCCTCTCCCCAAAAATAGACCATACATAGACTTCATCACTCTAACAACAACAAAATGCAGAACCGCTTCCTGAACAAAGCTAGGTTAAAAATAGAAAGCTCGCGAAAAATTACAGGGTAATCCAAAGAGGCTGAGAACCACCCCTTGAGATTTCCGAGTTGTGCTCTAATTTGCGAGGATCGCTGATGACCATTATTGTTTAGGAAATTCAAAATAAACCTAATCTGGAACATTTAAACTAGTTATTGTTTTTGGCACGTACAAACCCCACTAGGCACAAACATTCTTCAAACCTATGATCTCAATAAATATCAGTTTTGATTATACACTAAAAGACATCTACAAGATCTAAAGATCTATGCAATGTGGCTATTTCTAGAAAGCTTAGGCTCTATTTGGAAAAGTTTTTATTTCCAATTTTTTGTTTTTGTTTCTAATATTTTTTGAAATAGGCACCATAAACATGTTTGTGTTACTGCTTTTGTTTACCAAATACATAATCAG
>BPLS01000676.1:50467-94094 GCA_019656275.1 Rhododendron kiyosumense
ACACTTTGAAAGACAAAAAATATTCCCTTTTGTTAATTATGCATCAATTTTTTGTAACCTTTTTATTCGTCTCGTTGAGAGGAATAGAAAAAGTAAAAAATAATGATCAAAATTCATAATTTTTTGAATAAAGATGAAATTAAGTTTTAAATAAATAATTTTTATATAAAAAAAAAGAAGAAGAAGAAAATGAAATGAAAACATGTCGGGTTGGGTCGGGCGGTTTGGTTTTGGCTTGACCCATATTTGACCCGACTCACTTCAACCCGTTTACTATTTGACCCATATTTGACTCGTGACCCGTTTCAACCCGCCCAAACTCGCCCAAACCCGCTCATTTGCCACATCTACTAACTGTATTACGCTATAATCAAAAAATATACAAGTATAATGTATTGGAAAACAAAAACCATATGATATAGTAATAAGTATACATTCTCATAAAAAATAGGAAAATGATATTGGCACTCCAAAAATTGATGCAGGCACTTCAAACAACAAAGAAAAATGACTTTGGAATTATACTGATTTTGGAGTACCTGCATCAATTTTTGGAGTGCCAATATCATTTCCCAAAAAATATATATGCAATTAAGCTGCCCCAGATATCAAAACCCTGGCTCCGCCATTGGTTAGGATCGGTTATTTCTGTAGAGACCCGTAATTTATTTAATTATTGAAAATGATTTATTAATGTCGAAATGAAAAAGGTGGTTTATTAAGTGATTATTTAATTTGGTGATTTAAGTGAAGGAATTGAGAATTGAGGGAGTAGGTGTGTAGTTTAAAGGATACATGTGTATATAAGGTGTGTGTGTGTGTGGTGTAGGGGACCATTTTTCCCCTTTCTCCATCTCTCTCTACCGTCTCCCTCCCTCTCTCATCCGGCTATCTCTCTCTCTCCTCTCCTCTCACTCAAAACTCCACCCCATCTCTCAAAATCTTCAAGAAACAACCTTCCACCGGCCATGCAATCAAGTTCTCGCGCTTGGAATTCTTTGGGTCGAGCTTAAATCGAAGTTTCGGAGTTCGAGAGGTTAGGGCTTGTTCAAAAATGCTTGAATCTTGGCCATTGTTGCGAGGTAGGGATTTCTTTACCTCTTTTATGTGTTTATATGTTGATTTGGTGTAGAATCGTGCTTTTGATTGTTGGATTTTGATTGTTGTTCATGCCTTGGAAATCTGCTGAAATCGCTACCCGAAGCCCTGTGTTATCGATACGGATTAAGGGCCGTATCAATACTATAAGCTTATCTTTTTGGTCAAAGAGTATTGTATCGATACAGATTTCGTGCGTATCGATATCAGGAGCTTAACTCCAGTTTTGCACCTATTGCTTCTCCGTTGATTATTTTGGCCTCCAATCACTTCTAAACCCTCTTGGACACCTCCTAAACTATCTTAAACTTATCCAAATGACTTCCTATGATGGCTTGATGTATTCTTAGATCCTTTGAACTTCCATTAGCAAGAATCGGATAAGATTTAACTTAGTTAAACGTTGTTAATGTGCTCTATAGATTGTTGGTATTTGTGATCGTTTGTGGTGCATTCGTGATGACGCTGGTATAGCATAGGATGTTCTATCTAAAAATGTGTTCTTGGGGGAGTCCTAGTTTGTGTGTGGTATGAGAAATAATTGATTTTGGGTCGAAGGTTGGTTTAGGAAGTCCTGTAACGCAAGTGGTGGTAATACGGTAACTCGAGTCGTTAGAAATCACCATGACGCAAGTGGTGGTAACACGGTAATCCTTATGGTGTTATCCGGTAATGCAAGTGGTGGAAATACCGATGGTGGGAGTTTGGTTAGCTAGTCGAGTAGGGGTTGTTTGAGGAATTAGTGTCACATAGTTTATGCATTCAATTTCGATACGGGTTCCTTCGCAAATAGATTGGTTATCGTCTACTGGACTGTATTTCCATAACCTCTTCGTTTGCACTTATCATTATATTTGCATATAAATTTGGTAAAGATTTTCCTACTGAGCTAGTGTAGCTCAACAAAATCCTTCTTTTCAGGTTCGAACGTTGGGCAATAGACTGTATGTGACGGTGTGCTTGTACATGAAAATTTTTAGGAGCTAACCTTGTTTTAGTTACTTAATCATGTTTTGTAATCAACTTGCTTTTGGTAAAGATGAGCATGTAACTAATTATTCTTAAATTCCTTTGACTAGAAAGTTGTATTATTCTGAGTTGGTTGTACTTGTAACTAAGTTAATTTCGGCCGTGGTGCCAAGGTTGTGTTTCTGTAATTATGGGGGCTTGTTTGTAAATTTGGCTGTTGGGAAACTCTTTTGGGTATTATTTATGTTACGCGAGGTTTTTTTTATTAAAATGTATTATTTGTTTATGTTAAAAATTGAGGTCGTGACAATTTCTGACATAAAACACAAATATGACATGGTTAGGAGTTTGTTTGGGCTAAATTAGCTTAACCTTTGACAAAATAATTGTGTGCGGGCGTGCGAGAAACGAATAGATTTTATCATTTTCAAATTAACTCAAAATAGCCAATTTAATCAGGTAATTGCGATTATCCGTTCGAATACCTCAACTAAGAGGATTTTTCTAAAGGTATCATTCAATAATAAATTGATGCTCTTCAATAAAAAAAAAGATAATTGAATATAAACAAGCTTGAATTCAATCAAAAGCAAGTTTATATACGATTGCTCTTAAGATTTCAACAAGATTAAGATAGAAATATAGGCACACTTAAATTGAATCGAAAGCGAGCCTGTATGCAAATACTCTTTGGCAAGAAAAAGATGGAAAGATATAAGAAAACTTGAATTTAATCGAAAGTAGGCTTACATTCAAATAATTCTTTAAACTTACAAAATATTAAGTTATAACTAAATTATTCTAAGTCCTAAACTACTGTAGATTTCTGAGCAACCATTTTTTGTATGGAATGTCAGATGATGAATTTTTGTTCGGAGTCTTTTCTCTTCGATTGCCTCTTCTATTTTTAGACGATGGGTCTGTCTTCAACTTGTATTCTTCACGTTTTCTTTTAGCGCCTAAGTCTTCATTCAAATTTGATTCATGCCTTCAATTCCCTCAAAAAACGGTTGCAAAGGCTTTGAACTGCTGCTTGACTTGGCCTTCTCAAAAAACTTTTCTCCTTCCACGTTTGTTGATATACATCATGGTTAACTTTTGGATAATGAGCTCCTGCTTTTGTGTAACGTGAATTAATTATTTGAAATAATTTACCCAGATGATTCACAGTAGGCATAACCGATTTCCCTTATGAAACGGGCCTCTAATGACACCGTTTGATGGTTTTAGGAGTTGATCAACAGTTATGCTTAATTATCATCTTAATACGTATCATTCGATGACCAAACGTAGTCGTTTCCAATCTAAACGATACCGTATAGTACTAAAATAATATCGTAATTAAACCCTTCAATTCTCTGTATCTTAGGCCTAATTACAATGTGTTTTTGATTGGATCATGCACTGTTTAGTGCCACGTATCATTTTATTATTGGATGGTATATTTTAGGATGTAAAATTGGGTTGAGAGAATTATGACACGAACATGAAATAACATGACACGACACAGTGCCTACCCTTGTAGAACATCCCACACCTAAAGGGGTCTGTTTTTGCTTACACTTTTTTTTCTTTCTATTTTTTACTTTTTGTATAACCATTTTTTCGTTGTAATATTTTGGGTTAATCATTCAACCTGACAAAATCAATCATAAGATGTTGAAAAAAATTCATATAAAATGACATTTTAGACAGAAGACAACTGAATTGTATTTTTCCCCATCTTTAGATAACTTTTTTAAAAAAATTTTGCCATACTTTTTTAGGTTTAAAACTTCTTTTGTCCAAACAAATGATTAATCCAAAAAAAAAAACGCAAATCTAACAAAAAAATTATAAAGACGAACAAAACACACAAAATAAAGTAGACTAAAAAGTTTAGGAGAATAGGCCGCCTTTGTTTGTGACAAAAATTATAAGGAAAAAATTATCAATCAAAAAATTCAGCATAAAACATCACCACTTATTTGGGGTAGCCATCTTGTTGTATCATGTCGTGTTGTATTAAAGTCAAACAATTTTATATTTTAAGTCATTTTGGATTCGTGTCAAAATCTATTCTAATACATGCAGGGGAGCATCAGTTTAGTGTTTCAACACTGTTATGTATTTTTATTTTCCATAAATGCCCTAAAAAAAACGTAACTCAACACAGTTAAAAGAAATAACTGCTGGGTTAGACTGTAAAATTACCTCATCACAATTGGATTCGTTTGGGGATCGGGTAGGGTATGGGGAATTTTTTTAAAAAAATTCGGGGATCGGGTAGGAGGCGGGGATAGGTCTATCCCCGCCCCGAACCCTACCCGTCCCCGTTCCCCGTTCGTTACCCGCCCTACTCCGTCCCCGAATCCCCGAAATATATATATTTATATATAAAAATAAATAAATATATACTATATTAAAACATACCCCTTCAGTAGTATATTTTTTTAGGGTTCTCATAATCTCATTCTTTTCCATTCATTTCCGTCGCACCAGTGCACCACTCAGTCCACTCTTCTTTTCCATTCATTTCTTGACACCTTACTTTATTTTATTTTGTTGGCTTTTCTAATTCTATTTGTGGAGCTTTGTTGGCTCCTAACTTCCTAGCCAACCGACAACCGTTATTAGTACTGTTTCCTCAACCCTTTTCCGTAGAAAAAAAATACAAAACAATCCAAGTCCTTTCGGCTTTCACATGCTAGTATATGCTGTTAGGTGCTGAAATTGTGAAGTACAGATGCCCGAATTCCGAATCCCCGTTTTGGATCCCCGTTAGGGTCGGGGATGGAGGAAAAAAATAAATCCCCATTGGGGATCGGGTCGGGGATGGGGATGGGGATGGGGTAGGGGGTAATGGGTAGGGGGTGGAGGTAGTACCCACCGTCCCCGACCCGTCCCCATTGCCATCCCTATGCCCACCCACGTTTCCCCTCATCTGCCACACCCACGTTTTTGTCATGTAATCTGTTTGGACGAAAAATTCCTCCTCTCTTTTAGTGTTAATAATTGATGGGGTAGACCGTGCATGAATGGTGAACTCCAACAGGATGAAGAAAAACACAGTTCCCCACGTCTTTTTTCATTTCACTAATGCGCCACACCTGTCTCCTAATAAGAGGTTCCCTTCCTTTCCTCTTTTCTTATTTGCTTTACCTGCCTTTTTCTTTTCGGATTGGGAGTTGTTGCAGTGCGGTATCCGCACTACACGATGTAGCCGCATTATACAGTATAGTGAGGCGGATTCGACCGTTCATCTCGATATGAAGGGTTTGGATTTAATCTGAGCTCCTACAAATTCAAACCGTCTATTGTTCGAATAAAATTCGAGACATCCATTGCCGAAATGAACTACCGGATCAACCGCACTGTATATATAGTGTGAGGGTAGTGCGGGGTGCACTACAGCATCCCGATCAAAATGAAGGAAAATTTATCTTTATAATTGCGGTCATTAGATGACGACATTGATGATGAAATTGTTTGCAGTTAGTGATTGAAATTGGCGGTCATTAGGTTTGTGATAACTTCTCTCGAGAATTTAGGACAGGAGTGAAATGATAAATACATGTGTTTTCCACTTGGGCTTCTGTAATAAATATATATTTTTTTTGCCTAGCCTATTGCGTGTTTTTTGTTTTCAATTAATTTGCAAATCGAATTTTACTTTTATTTCGATTTTGTTTGTTACATATTTTAGAAAATAATAGACTGAGAACCGAGGAGAGAGATTGAAGTACATAGTTGTCGTCAAAAATTGGTGAAGAGATGAATAAAGTTAACCTTGCTATTCACGAATTTAATCAAAGTTTTCAGATTAATTTTCGACTCGCACATGTATTGCGTGTGCCCCGGCCTCTAGTTTGTATTACATTACGCAGTGGTTTCTAGCAAACGTTCTGCATGGCTACATGATGTATTTGAAGGTTGAGATTTAATTACTTTTTTTTTGTCTACTAGGCAAATCAATCATTAATTTTGTAACTATAAGGATAATAATTAAATTGCCCACAGTTTTTTAATAAATTACACAATTGCTATTAATCCTCAGTGGATAAGATTTGACCGATAAATGAGAAAAATATGTCTGTTTTGAGCATTTCTAGTAGGAAAATGATTTTGGCACTTCAATTTTTTATGATCACACTCTAAAATTTGTTTTCTAATGTACCTAGCTATGTATAATTTTCACACTAAAAGACAAAATTTGAAATGCCATCATAAAAAATTGGAGTGCCAAAATCATTTGCCTAGTAGGAAAATGACCATGACCCAACCTGATAGATGCAACTTGTGCATAGTTTAAAAATCACTTTAAACTAAAAAAAATGCCCATGTGAAACACTTTGGCATACGCAAAGCATGTTATATTATATATATATATATATATATATTAGAATCAAAATATACAGTAGTGCCTTCAAGCACAGGTTATATAGGTAGTTCAAATTCATACTCCAACTAATATTCCAAATTTATATTCTTCCTTAATTTGTCAAATTCAGCCAAAATTGTGTGTCTCACACTCATTTGAATAATTATATTATATAAAGATTGACATGACATACCAAATTTAACACTGGAAGAAAGAGTCATGTTATGTGTACACAATTTAAATTATTTTATATGGTGTATCCCATACATACATTGCGTTTCTAGAATCTATTTCGAAATTCCATACAAATGATCAGAGCTGTTTAATTTTTTAAAGGCAGGGATGGAGCTAAGGAGGGGCCAGTAGGGGCGGTCGCCCCTGAAAAAAAAAAAAGAAACACTACTATTATATGTAAAAAAAAAATTCCTATGAAAGCATATATACTCATCCATACGTTGTGAAATTTCTGGTTCCGTCCTTGTTTAAAAGGTCTTTGTAAAAAACCAGCTCAGTTGGATATAGGTAAGAGCTTGAACAATTCTTTGCTCAATTTCCCGTCAGCAAATTGGGTGTACAAATCGATCAAGTTACCGATATCCAACCGAACGTCTCCCGATCATTTGTGCAAAAACTCTGAAAGTGAAATTCATGAGACATGGTATATGTTTGGTGTACATCAAATTACGTACCCAAAGTTTTATCGGGGAAAAATTGCCAAATAACATTACTTCAATTTAAGAAAGGTCGGTATGAACACGATCGGTGCGCTAAACATTTTGGTTTAAAAACAAAGTAATTGGAATATTTTATTATTTATATATCTATGCATTGATTCATATTAGTTGGTGGTTCTTTGGCATGCCAATTCATGCCAGGTCAGAGAGAGTTATCGGATTTTCTTGACAGCCACGTCCGCGGTCCTGAGACGATTTTGATTGATTCTCATTTCCCAGCGGAGAGAGAGAGAGAGAGAGAGAGAGAGAGAGGAGAGAGGAGAGAGAGAGAGAGGGGGCGGCCTACCAGTACCAGTGCCTGTTCCTATTTTGGTTCCTTTCGAACTTTTCCTCCCCGTCCCAACCTACAAGTCTTCCCCCGCGTCCTTTTCGCGATCCCGTCTTTCTGCCTTTCCTTTCCGCTCTTCTCTCTCCATTACCCACCCCGCCATCCATTCGCCCCCTCTCTGACTCTCCTCTCCTCTCCTCTCCTCTCCTCTCCTCTCTCTCTCTCTCTCTCTCTCTCTCTCTCTATCCACTTTTGCATTCTACTCAAGTTTGTTCCCCTTCTGCTGGTCGATCTGTTGGAGTGATCTCGAATTTCTCCCTCAAGGCCGTGAAATTGGAGATTTGTAAAAGGAATTAGGGTACGTTGTATCCGTGTTTGTTTTGCATTTCTACAGATCTCGTGCGAAAATTGGTGAAACCGTTTATGAGGATTGGTGTTGATTTTGTTATATAGTTTGTGATGCTGTGGGCTTCGACGCTTCCATTTGGTGTAGATTATTATAGATTCTGATGTGAATTAGAGTTCTCTCGATAGTCGTTGTTGTCGTTGTTGTGCTCTCAGGGGAGATAGATTTGGTAAATTGAATTCCAGTAGCCTTCTGTGTCGAATTCCAGTAGTCTTAATCGTGGAATTGTTATACTCTTTGTTTGTTTTCGGTGTTATATCCGTTTGGGGGAAATTTTGTAGAATGTCATAATTTCTCAAGTTCTCTCAATTGCCCTTGTTATTCTCAGAGGGAAGATAGATTTGGCAATCGAATTCCAGTAGTTTTGTGGTTGGAATTGGATACTTTGTGCTGCTTTTGGATGTTATCTCCATTTGGTGTAGAATATCCTAATTTCTGCTGTCAATTTAAGTTCTCTCAATTGCCCCTGTTATTCTCAGAGGGGAGATAGATTTGGTAAATTAAATCGTCTTCTGCGTCAAACTCTGGTAGTCTTCTTTGTGTAATTGGATTAGATTGCTGTAAAATTTGTATGGTTACGGATTCTGACAAGTGGGCTCCAAAGGAAAATCAAAAGGGATTTTTGTTGAGGGTGGTTGTGACGGAGCCTTCTACAGAACATAGTGAAGGGTCTGACTGTTTGGGTGGTCTGGAGTGCTTACTGAATATTATCCGGGCCCTCCGGATGGGGTCCTGCTTGTCTTCTGAAAGCAGGAGCCCTCTCCCCGGTTCCCCGCTGGGAATTAGGAAGAGGCCTAAGGGCTCCAAAAAGAGGCCTGGCGGCTCGAGAAATTCTTCCTTTGAATACAGGAAGGAAGAACAGTTGCATAGGATTCCCGGTCGAATCTTCTTAAATGGGTCAACTGAAGTTGCTTCACTCTTTACCCAGCAAGGCAAGAAAGGGACCAACCAAGATGCTATGATTGTTTGGGAGGTTAGCCTTTTGTTTACTTTACTCCTTACATGTTTTCCTTGTGCTTTTTCTATTAGAAAGAATGATTAAAATCAATTTTAAAAGAGGTGCTTTCTAGTATCTTGAGTATGACTGCATGCTTTGCTGCTTCTTCTTGTTGAAATAGTTATATAACTTACTTATCAAAAGAACTTGTCATACAACTTTGTATTGTCTAGTGCTTTAAGATGTCCTTTTGGTTGCATGATCCAAGGCCCCATATTACTTTGTATTGACTACCTATGTAGCACGGACATGAATACGGATACGGACACGTCAATTCTAAAAAAATGGGGATACGGACACGGTGGGAGATATGCCATGTGTATGAAAAAATAAAAAAATATAAATTTTTTTATGGACCATTGTAAATGAAAATTTTCACAAATTGCATATTTTTTTCAAAGGCATAATTACCATTTAACCCCAAATGTTTTGAATAAATTCATATTAACCCCAAAAAAATTTTAAAAATTACATTTTGACCCCTAGCCGTGTCCCCGGCGTGTCCCCTATAAAAAATAATAAAAAATTATTGGACACGCCTTGTCCAATATGTGTCCCCGTGTCCAATACGTGGATACGGCGCCCTTTTGGGAGTGTCGGTGCTTCATAATGACTACTGCTTTTGCAGCTGGTACATTTAATTTTACAATTATGTCGAGCTTTTGGTAGTTCGAAAGGATCTAGGTTTGAATGTCACGGAACATGGTGACCTCGACAGATCTCAATGGAAGTAACAGATTCACATAGCCAACTCCAATTGATTGGGACTTAATGTCTAGCTTTCGATAGGAACTTATTGTAAAATTTATTTCCATAATAAATCTTTGCTTGGCTTGTGCAAGTTATATTGTTTATCTTTGTCATAGTTTTGAGGTAAAGATTTTCAGCTGAGGGACTATCTTCTTTGTAGTCAAGAAGAATCGAATTTTGTATTTATTTGCTGCAGTTTTCTCTTTTCGTTCAGGGCCTGACAAAATCTTTCAGTTGCTTCACCAAATCACATGTTTTGCTGGAAAATTGAAACTCTTTAATTTGTCTCTAGTTCGCCTTTTGCTTAAAGAGATTGGTTTGTTTAGTAAAAGAATTGGCCTTCTTTATCATAAATAGGTTGCGCATTCGCATATAAGTTACTCACTTTCATGAGTACTCGAACTTTTCTTATATGGATGGATTTCCTTATCTTGATTTCTGCTTTGTTATGTCATTTAAGTTTAACTGATCTCCAGTCATTTCTTTGAGCTTTGGTCATTCACTTTTTGTTAGTATCGTGGGCCCAAACACCCTTTTGTTACTTTGACGTTGTCATCAAGTTAATAATAAATTTAGCACATTGCAAGATGGGTAAATGAATCTGGTTGTTTTGTGCTTTAAAAAAAGTATTGTTGATGAAGTACAGTAATATCTATTCTTAGATCTCTTTTGAATGATGTCCATTTTTTGCTACTAAGGGCACCCTTTCCGAGTTTGATGCTCAAAGTGCTATTTGAATTTTTCATAGTATCTTTGGAAACTCTGGAAGTACAGTTTCTTCTATGTATGTGTTACATTAGCAATAAGTATACTCGTCACAGCTGCTCAGGAAAACTATATAGACCTTTTGCTTACTAATCCTTACAAAATTGGTTTTCAGAACTTCGGCTCAAGAACAGACACAGTCTTCTGTGGCGTGTTTGATGGCCACGGTCCCTATGGCCACATGGTTGCAAAAAGGGTGAGGGATTCCCTGCCATTAAAACTGAGTGCACATTGGGAAGTTAACGTAAAGAGTGATGAGGTTCTCAGGGAGATCAGTCTTAATACCACTGGTATAAATGCTGAAGATACTTCCCTTCTCTCTGCTGATGAGGATTCAAGGCCCTCCGTTGATATTGAAGACACTGAAAAGCACTTAGAAATCTTTCACACATTGAAAGAGTCCTTTCTCAAGGCATTTAAGGTCATGGACAGGGAACTAAAGATGTACACAAGCATTGACTGCTTTTGCAGTGGGACAACAGCAGTTACACTTGTGAAACAGGTTATTTGACTGATAAAAGTTTAATATTTGTTTCCGAACTTACTTTTGAGAAGTTTTTTTCAACTCATGAATGCATCCACTGTTTGTACAGGGTGAGTATCTTGTGATTGGAAATGTTGGGGACTCAAGGGCTATACTGGGTACAAGAGATAAAGATGATTCGCTTGTTGCTGTTCAGTTGACTGTAGACCTCAAACCTAATCTTCCAGGTCTCTCTCTCTCCCTCTCTCTCTCTCTCTCTCTCTCTCTCTCTCTCTCTCTCTGTGTCTGTTTCTGTGTGTGTGCGCATATGTTTTACCTACCTACCTGTCTATGTATACTGATTATATGCAGCTGGTTCATATTTTCCAACTGTCTCCTACATATCATCGGAAAAAAGAAAAAGAAATTCAACCTCCTCAAGTGCTTGAAATGTGTGTGTGTGTGTGTTTGTTCAATGCAAGATTTAATCAACATGCTGGAGTTGTTTTGATCTGGTGTGAAATGAGCGTTACAGGGGACAAACGAACTGCTTAGGCTTCATTTCCCCTACAATGAACTCAAATTTGGGTTGTGCTAATGTAGTTATCTACATCTCAGTTTGGGTTAGAAATACTTTCAATGCAAAAATCTCTATGCAACAAGATTGTGAACCATGTGTTGAATCTGGTATGTGCTGCTGCTGCAGAAATAATGTTTTAGGGCTATTGGAGTCTTTTTTCTGAAACTAGATTTAAGATTTTATGAGCGTGTGTGCGTGGAATTGAGGAAATACTTGGGTGCGGACTATCTCACTCGTAATTATCGGTGCTTTCCAGGATAGGATCAGTGTTGGATCGCCAGTTTGTGAGAATATTTTGCTTGAGGATCAATTTGTAATTATCCTCCTTGCCATTTTATACCCGCATGAATTCATATGGCGCCTAAGAATTCCAAATACAGACACGAGCCGTGATGAGTGTGCAAACAAAGGATATAATGGTTCTTTCTTGAAAATTGGAATATGGACACCACAAAATACATGGAGAAAGGGCAGTGATGCAACAAAGAAGAGCAATTCACAAACTCACTATCACATTACCAAACTACCACTCCTTAATAAATTTGATTTTCATATTATTGTTTGATTTGGGGGCATGGTTCCACGACATAACGTTCCTGAAGTTCCTCAGTTTTTGGAGGTAGTGGGGACGCGATTTCAATGGTAGAATTTCTGAGAGCAGTCACTTTGTGTATGTATTGCTAAAGGTTAGGTCTTGCATTAATCTATTCCTGCTCGTATCCCCATTGATTGGGGATTGCATGGGTACCTTTGTGGTGGTTGTTTGTAAATCAAAACCTATGAGAGATACGAGAATTTAGTTATTTATGTCTTCAATTTTATGGCTTATATGGTGGATGAAGTCCAAGCATGTCTTTATTGCCCATAAATTAGCTTTGGTCCAAGGCTGAAAGAAGACGTATTCCAGTCTAGTCTCACAATCAATGGCCCAAGCCCACATAAGAGGAAGAATAAAGCTAAAATAAGCTGGCCCAGATCTATGCTCAGGTAAACTAAAGAACATAACCTTGACCCACAAAATCAAGAATTGTGTCGATACAACGTAACAGCAGCGCAGTTGCTTGGAGAAAATGAAGAGAAGTAAATTGCCGAGAGGCTCAAGAACCTAGCTTTCATTCATTTTCATATCCTAACATGCCTCTACATCGGCTATGTCGCCTGAGGTCACTTATACCCGTTTTTGCACAATAACAACGGATGACAGATAAACTACAACCTATTACTAACATCTCCTTAAGAGATTGAAACAAACTGTAAGAAGTGAACACTTAAAAAGTTGAACCAAATTGGGGAAAACAAATTGGAGGAGGAGAGAGGAAGTATGAAACTTCAAGCGACCGATATGAATAAGAAAATAGCATAGAGTTGATTGAGTTTGTTGATTGCTAGTGTGGCCTATGGATTGCAAAAAGACTTATTGGTTCGGTCGTGAAATAAGTGTTTGCTCCACCTTTTGTGGTCTTAGAATTATTAGTTGAAACTTTTTTTCTTGTTGACTTGAAAGAGGCAATTGCCTCTTGTGCCTTACACCGTAACGAGAGGCGCGTGCCTCTGGGGCTTTCTATCGGTTGCCTTGCCTCACCCTCTGAGGTGCACTCCCTGATCCTGGTTTGGCCTTGGGCCAAGGCACACCATTAACAGTGTAAACTTAGGATCTTTGTCCTAGTCCGACTTCAAGCGAGGCTCTATCTTTCATTTTTTTTTCTTTTTTTCTTTTTTCTATCTTTTTTGCATCAAATAAACCAATCAAACTGGCCATTCCGACTTTACATGGATTTTAAGTGACTCAAGGATGTTGCATGTTTCATGTTGAATATAGAATTCTTCTTGGATGGACTATGGATGTTTCTCTAATACTAAGTCAGTTTTATTCATTGCTTATGTTTTTTTTTTGTTAAATTTTTTCTATATATATGTTTCTGAACGAAAAACCTACATAAGGTTGGGAGGGAAAAATTTTAGGTTTAAAGGAGCTTTTATAGCTTCACATTGGTATCTAACCCTCTCTTTTTTTTTTTTTGTGGTTGTAATTATTAATTGAGTTCACGTAATAAATAAACTTAGGATTAAAATGGGAAATGCTCAACGCCTCAAGGCATACGCCTGACAATGCAATGTCTTAAAACGCCTTGCATTACGCATTCGCCTCTTTGAAACATTTGTTTTTAATGCAATATCTTGAATGTTTAAAATGCTGGGAGAGCCAGCAAAGCACGTCCTTTAGAGATACCCACACGTCAGAAGCTTCCCCAGCACGAGTCAGACACTTTCTTAAGTGTGTCCTGGTTCTTTTCACTGTTTTGAGTTAGACATGCTTGAGACAGTTGGGACACACATGTCTAGCATTTAGACATACTCCATATATGAAAGGCCTAAAAAGTCTGAAAATTTTAACATGCGATCCGATTGAACGCCTTTGACATGTATATTTACATGTATCTTCCGTTAGATTCTCGGAGTTGATGTTTTTTGAATCTCAAAATTCTAGTTTGTTTGTGGAAAAATGTTCTGGAATAATTGCAAGTTTTTCTTGTTCATACTTCCTTTTCTAGTACATGAATGAATTGGGAAAATCATTACTTTACTGCCACTATTTTGATGTAATAGCATGGATATATTTTCATTGCAGAAAGTCACTTTAGATTATAGGATATTTTCTTGTCTATAGACATGTACCCAGCATGTCATGTTTGCAATTTTCTGTTTTTTGCAATGTTGTATCAGCATCTGTGTCAGATCATTACATTTTCAGTATTATGCTTCTTAGGGTAGAGGTGATGCATCCTTTGATTGTTTCCTTCGTTTTGTTATGATCTAGTCTTTTTCAGTAGATTTTGGTTTGTAAACGTGGAACATGAATCTAAGTATATATATGGTGGGATTCTTTCTTCATGTTGTCTTGTTCTTTACTCATTCCTCGTTTTTTATTGTTTAACCTTGCAGCTGAAGCTGAGAGGATCCGAAAATGCAGAGGGCGTGTTTTTTCCCTTCGAGATGAACCTGAAGTTGCCCGAGTTTGGCTGCCGAACAACGATTCGCCTGGACTCGCCATGGCCCGTGCTTTTGGAGATTTCTGCCTCAAGGATTTTGGTTTGATCTCTGTCCCTGAAATTACCTGTCGATGTCTAACTGGGAAGGACGAATTTGTTGTTTTGGCAACAGATGGGGTATGAGACCCAATGCTTCGTTAAAAGTCTTGTTGGGTATGATTTATCTTCTTTTCCAGGTCTAAAATTGTTTTTTTCCCTTTGTTTCTTGCAATTATTGTAGATTTGGGATGTGCTTTCAAACAAGGAAGTGGTGGACATTGTAGCTTCTGCCCCAGCGCGTTCGTCTGCTGCTAGAGCTCTTGTTGAGTCTGCAGTTAGAGCTTGGAGGTGTAAATACCCTACTTCCAAAGTAGATGATTGTGCTGTGGTTTGCCTCTTCCTAGATTCAGCCGCGAACAATTTCTCTACTGCTTCCATTACCAAATCCAAGGAGAATGTTGACAGTGTGAAAGAGGATCTTCCTGAACCTCCTGCCCCTAACGGGTTTGATCGTTCTGGTACCGTTCGAAGTGGCGAAGAAATCCTTCCACGACAAAAGAAAGAGGAATCCTCAGGAGATGAAGGGGAAATGCAAATGGGATTAGTAGGAAAAGATTGGTTCGCTCTTGAAGGGGTTTCTCGCGTTAACACTTTGTTGACTCTGCCAAGGTTTGTCCCGGGTAAAGAGGAGAAAGCTCGGAAATGATGGAGAGGGATGCAAGTGTCAACCTGAACTCGAATTTCTTCTTTAATATTTTCGTTACCTCTTTGTTTGTGATTTATATATTATCCATCTATATAGAAGTAAAAAAGATTGTAGGGCAATTGATGTCTGGAGAGAGGAGGTGCCAGCTATATTAGTGTCTGGGAAGGTATCCCTCCCCTCCCTTGTGGGTTTGGAATTTTGTAAAATCCAACTCTCCGTTTTCCTTTTTGGTCGTTTATTCTTCCTTCGATATGTTGGTCATTTTTTACTTGCTGAAAATAATTTTGTCGCCGTTAGTCTCAACTTGCAAGACATTTATGATGCCATTTATATATGAAATCCGATTGGAATAATTTTTTTGATGATAGGAGTGAAAATTCATTGAAATATCTTGTAGCTCTTGGTGCTAATTTGAAAATAGAACAAATTGACAAAACAAGTAGTTTTTTCTGTGTCTTTTGTCATTTTTTTCGTGGAGTTGCTATTTTGAAAATAAATTTGTGGTAGTGAAGCAATTAGAATCTCAACTTGGAGTACGATTGATTTCAGTTGTTTCCCTCTTGTTACTCTCACTACCACTTGTTATTCTCTTCCATCATGTTTTGAAATATCTAGATTGGTAGTCCAAGGTTAGTCTCCATCGTGTTTTGAAATATTTAGATAGGTAGTTCAAGGTTAGTCCAATTGGTTGGTAGGTTTGCTCCCTGTTCAATTAACCAAAGTTCGATTTTTAGGATCAATTAACCAAAGTTCGATTTTTAGGATTAATCTGCAAGAAAGTAATTTTTTGTAAATTCCTTAGCTCTGGTGAGGATGACATGTCTTTGGACCGGGGAGGGGATTAACCAAAATCCGCATAAATTGGCCCACACCCCTGACCTTTTTAACTTACGAGCAGACACCCCTGACCGTCAGACACCCCTGACCGTCAAACAGAAAAGAAAAAAGAAATCTAGACTGATTATGAAACAAAGGAGACTGAGACAGGTCATTCCAGTTGTGGAATACTACAAAATAGATATAGACTGTTCATATTTTGTGATTGATGGAAAACAGAAAAGATTGAGACATGTCAGATCTGGGATGCAAAGTGTTCCCATAAAGATCAATGGTGGCCTGTTTCATCTTTTTTGACTTGTCGAAGAATGGCAGATGTGTGTTTCTGAATTCTTCTTCTCCAACTATTGGAAAATCTTATCATCACCTCTCCTTTTCGAGTGTGTACAAGATTCCCAATTGCGACACGTGAAATATATTTCCAATTGGTTAATTTGCTCCATTAAACCTTTGAAAGCTCTGTGGGGTGGTTGTGGTTTTAGTGGACAACAGTTGGGATCCTCGATATATGATGTTCAACTACTGTTTTTATTTTACCAAATTTGCCGAGCACTTTGTTGCAATGTTCTAAAAAGTCGCTAGGTGCTAGTCGGCCACTTTCGAGTTTCGAGACTTAGTAATCGGCGTGTAGCAATTAGTAATTGGCAATTATTCGGCAGATAGCAATTAGTCGGATATAATCAGATAATCCTGTCAGCGATTGATCGCCGATTAATTTCTTTTTTTAGAACACTGTGTTGGTTGTACAAAAGTCAAGATGATTGGATAGAGGTAGCGACATAATCGAACAACAAATGTTAATGTACAACAAATTCCTCTCGATCATGTTATAAATGTCCGATTAATATGATCTCTAAAAAATAGTATACGAGTTGTGAGGATGATATCTCAAAGGATCTCACCAAGGTGTACTACAATCCCGTAGTACCCTAAGGCACCATAACCCAGGTCCGCGGACTTTACATATAATTTTTTTTCCCCGTGGTCCGATTTGCCCTAATAGACATTCCTAGCGTGAACTGCACTTCAAAACATCTTTCGAGGTCCAGACATTCCTAGCGTGACTACGGTCCCCGCGTTGTTTCGGTTTTTTCTTCTTCTTTAAAATTTAATATAAATATTAGTTAGTATTTTTATTTATTGAGAATTATATTTTATATTGGGTGTTATTTAGACATTTAAATATTTTTAAATGTATTCGTTTTGTGTCCCAAAACCCAATTTCTCTATTTGCTTATGGTCTCTCTCATAAGTTTTTTTTTTCAATTATTAATCTCTTTTCTCTTTTTATCTCTTCTCACTGATTATCCAAAAAAACTCTCTCAAAATCTAAACCAAACAAACTACTATTAGATTTCTGAATCCCGAAATTTTAAAATCTTCTTGTTCATAGTTTGGCCTCTGCGTTTACAAAATCCTGGCTCCGTCCCTGCCTGTAGGGCTAAAAAAAAAAAGTCTACCACTGATTAGCACTTTCATTTGTTCTTCTTCTATGCCAACATTGATTTTCTGTTTCGTCAGCTACCGCTCTTTTTTCTCATGAAAAATGGGGCCAATAGGTTTAAGAACTTATTTTTTGTCTAATAATTAGATATGTTTCACAAAAAAGGTGAATAAGTAGTTATTTTTTAAGAAAGCAATTTTAAGCTAAAAAATCATGTGTTTACGCAAATAATTTTTCTATCAATATGAATTTTATTTGATAGATTTCATTGAGATCTTTAATACAGTGCAAATAAAATTGAATTTTTTTTTTCATTTACATTTTTTTTGAGTTTAAAAATGTAAAATAAGCTGTTTATTTAGGCTTTGCGGAACAATCCTTCTAAATTTCTTTGAGAAGTTCCAAAATAAGTACTTTTTTAAAAAGATTTCTGGAACGGGGATGGGTGCAAGCGGTCTCCACACACCTCCCAATTATCGTAATATTTTATTAAAATTTAATTTTGACACTCCACTTTTAGCCATTGACACTCACTTTTTGTCTTTTTTCATATTTGAAATTACAACAATACCCTTTAAAGTGAATAAACACTAACAAAATAAAGGATAATTTGATAATTTCACATATGATAAAGACAAAAAATGGAGTGTTAATAGCTAAATGCGGAATACCAAAATCACTTTCCTATTTTGTTGTTAATTCATGAACACATGTGATTCAGTCCCCTTGCATCCAGCATTCTGCGTCCGCGACTGATCTCAACTACTTTGGTTAAAATTGGAAGATCTCAACTACTTTGGTTAAAACTGGAAGGGGTGCTTCTGGCTTTTGGCTTGTCTTTGGTTTGTTCGTTTGGTGTTTTGCCAGCTTATTGCTTTTTCTCCGTATTTCTATTTTTTGTTTGTTTTAGTAGTTTATGAGTAGTAGGTTTCTTTTCAGAATTGACGTGCATTGATTGAGGGATCCCTTTGGGTGTATTCCTTCTTAAATTAATGCATTTCCGTTTTTCTTGAATTTTTATTAAATTTACGTTATATTTTTTGAAATTTTTACACACTACCCTTTTTTATGCACACTCCCTTTTTTGTCCTTTAACACGTGAATTTACCAAATAGTCCCTGCAATTTATGAAAAGTTTATTGTTTCAAGGATTGTTTGGTAAATTTAGGTGCCGAAGAACAACAAAAAAGGGAGTGCATCAAGAAAGGGAGTGTGAAAATTAATTTTCACATTTTTTACATTAACCATTTGTCTTGATGAGAGAAGTCTAAAAAGTGAAAAACTATGACAAAAAAAAAAATCATTCAAGATGAAAAATAATAATAATACTTAATTGGTATTTTTATATTGAGTGCTGTCTTATGTAAAACTTTTTCAACTACGTTCTATATTTTTATATTTTTATAATTTCTCTCATTGAGACGAATGATTTAATTCCACAAATTATGAGAAAAAGCAAAACAAAAAGTACCGAAATAAACATTAGACCAAAATTTTTGGGAGAACTCGGCCTATTTTCTTGGCTGATAAAAAATAAAGGTTCAATTTTCAAACAAGAGTATTTTTCCTGTTTATTTAGATTAAAGAGACCTTCAAAAAGAAAATAAAGGTAGAAGGGAAAATAAAGCTAGAAGGGATAAGGTTTGGAATTGTATACAAACAAAGAAAAATACATTTTAATTTACCCTAATTTCTGCAATTCAGAATGTACTTGCGTATTAACATGCCCTACAATGTACCGTAACCACCAAGGCCATATATGCCAGGATGCGCACGAAAATAATCTAGAAAACTTCGAACACAGAAAAAATCTATGCGTACATTCCATTTTCCATGATCAACAAAATAGTTATCCATTTTCTTCTTGCTTACCATGCCCAGCCAAAAAAGGCTTTAAAATATATTAGTGCTATGGCTTACACATTTCGCAAGCTTTTCCCTCGCATTTTCTTCGCTCTTTACAAATTTAAAATCTGAACATAGCAAAAGAATGTCAAGCAAAAATTCCAGTGCAGAACGGCGTCTAAAATGTTTCCCTCTATAGAATTTACAACTGACAATTGCCTATAAGGAGAGCCAAAGCAAGCACAAAAAAGGCACTATGGAGTAAGTTGTGACGTTCCCTAAGTTCAGGGGCTTTAACGTAGCCCTAGTTTGCAAGTAAAGAACAACAACAGATAGTCAGATAACACCGAGACATCAAAGAATCATATGATGGAGCACACATTTTCATTATACCGACTATAGAACGCCAAAATCAATCGATGCCATTCTACCTGTCCAGCAATCTCATCACATGTAATTGTGCAGCATAGCCAGTAGAAAAAATAATGTTACAGACCATCCTGTATTCCGACTGCAAAATGAAGAAAGATCGTGGGGCCCAATAAGATACTCAGCTCCACTTTGTTCATCCTTCACTTTGACACTTGAAGAACCTGAAATCAATCGCGAAAACCAACTCAATAGTTCCTCGTAATGTTTTTTACCACAGGTATGCATGAAGCAGTATGGTGATGAAGATATTTGTTTCAGCCAAAGACAAACAGGAAGATGTGCTGTTCAGATTTGATTTAATGGCCACATGCCAACTGAAAGCTATACAGTGGTGCTAAAGATTCCATGGTGAAGATGTTTGCAACACTACCCCTGTTATGTGAAAGCATCAATGTGATCACATAAGGTTCATACACAATCCCTCACCTTGTATTTGTATATGGTGGCACTTGAGCCACTAGAGATGCTTATATTGTCTTAGAAATCACCTAGAATTTCATTCATGTTTCAAGGCATAATTCTTTGAAGCGTTTTCCTAGACAAACAGATGTTGATGTGTGTTTGACTTCATACCGAACAAAATGCTTTCCTTATAAGCTTGCATGTCATGAAAGTACACCACCACATATTTCATGCGTTATAGCAATACATCCACAGGAAATCATTTTCTACTGGCCAAAAAACCAAGAGAAAGACAACCCAAATTATACACTTGTTTTTCTAGTGTTTAATGCTTATCCCAACTGAAATGATAGGACATCACAAACAGTGCAAGCAGATAAGACTCATTCTTGGAAGAATAGCATATCAAAGGAACACAGAAAAACTAGTATCCGAGGGGAAAAGGCCTTCATTTATTGCCCAAAAATAATTTGCGCATAGAAGTGCCATACCACGAAATGGAAAAAAGAAAGAACATGAAACTCACAGGCAATACTATTGCCTTAAGTCTACCCATTATGAAACTGACAGACAACATTCTCTTCAGTCCACCCGTTAGTCTCATTTTCATTTTCATAAAGCAAGCTTGTTGCCAGTGCATGTAAGACATCCAAACCCTCTAGAATATTCAACTTAAAAGGGATGAGAGATGTACAGTGAGTCAGATACTTTAAGGTACTCAAGGACAACTACACTTTGACGCCTCTTTTTATAACTTGAACATAAATGATGATAAAGAAGGAAAGATTTCCAATGTAGCAACAAAAGAAAGAAGAAAGAGTAATTTCTGATCCAACCAAAAACATGAAAGTAACTGCATGTATGCCATACTCACAGTTGTATTCAGTCCACCCAATAGTCTGATTTTCGAGATCATACAATACTAGCTTACTTGATAGAACCATATCTGCATTTGATTGTAACAACCACATCAATCAATGCATTGATAAATACCCTTTTTTCCTTGCTCAAAAGAAAATTAATGTTCTGCATGTGATCAATAAGCTTGCTACATTCAGACTGCATTTATTAAGTACATTTGTGGCAAAAGATTAGAGAAGGATTGCAAACAGCGACACCAGAATATTGGCAAAAATTAAAAGGAGTTTGTCCTTGACGTCTCATCAAAAATTTTAACGAGTTTGTGCTTGAAATATAAGAGTTTAGCGAACTAATGAAGAATTATTTTGTACATGGCCTACAGCAAATTATTTTGCAGTACTCTCCCAGAAGCTTCTTGAAAGAAGCTAATGTTAATGCTCCATACTCTCACACTGGTGGAAATGACACTTTTTTTTTACAACTCAAAACTCGAAGACACGTTGACCTGATGGAGCAGAGTCTTTTCGTATAGACCCCATCATTTCAGAAACCAAGTCAAATTATATTACTTAGGATTGAGTTTCCACCCATATAACACAAGCCTTGAAAGCTCCCTATATAAAACCCGGACTCGACTTCTCTCTTTCAACCATCCAGGTAAGGGAAGTTCAAGCTAAATGCCTAAACAACCCAAGACTATAATCAACCTAGTGAGTAATACTCTATCCAGATCGAAAGAATCCATCAGAGGTCATCTTCACTGAGAAAGTTTGGTGAAATCAACAGATGCAACCACAACAAATAGAAGTCATAATGTGTACTTATAGGTTGCTAATCAATTCATGGTGCTTCAAATTACAAGGAGTTAGGAAACGGTGATTAGGAAAACCATCCGGCCATCCCCAGAAAACTAAATACAGGAAAGTAGAGGATAGGAAAGTAGAGGATGGTACCACGAATGAGCGACAAGGCATAAAGGAGAAAGATGGAAAAAGGAAAACCAGAAATAAACAACAAAGATACTGGGAACATGATAAATGAACCAAAAGTCACATGATTTAGTAATGAAAACCATTGCTAGGAGACATATAGTTCACTCTCATGTTCTACAAGTGAGAAAAGCCCAAGGAGATGAAAAAACTAAAGAATTACACAAAAAGGCGTATCAGGACAGAACCTTTGTGACTGACCATATAAGCAAATGACAACAAATAATCTGCACGAAGAATCCTAAGCAAGAAGAGGGCAGTTTTAAGTATCAGCAACTGATGGAGATAAGTAAATAAAAAATTTCTCCTAATCTGAAAAATGTCTCAGGCCTTTCAGCTTAGTTCAACAACACAAAAAGTCTCTAGTATATTACTGCAGGAACGTAGAAGACAGATTGGGTTAGAAATGACATGTGGATATAGCTTGTAGTAGATGACCAATTAAAATAGACTTTAGGAAACACGCAAGAGCTGCAGCATGACGAAAAACAAATTCACTAAAAACTTGAATAACAGAGTTCAAATTTGTAAAAGGCTCTCAATGCAAATTATACAAGAAGCATAATCGACAAGTAAAATTTTGAATTGTACCTCCCAAAAGGTTCATTTCCTTTCCATCCTTTGACATCCCACTGTTCTGCCAGCCAACACACCAGACATCATCCTGCAAAGTTGGTGATCAGAAGAATACAGAGTAAAAAGACCTTTAGAAAGTATAAGAACCAAACATCGAACGTGATTGACAACAGAAATACGCTACAAACAATAAGTAACCATTCTAGGTGCCACAGCACCATGTACGAGGATGACAATCCAGGGTAAAGATACATCATACAAGACTGGTTAGAAAAACCCACTTGCTGCGTATACCAAAATGATACGTGTCACCAAAATCACCAGCCTGGATTAAATGTAAGCGTGACATGGTCATCAGGATCTGGAAAATATTCTGGCACAGGTAGGGCATTCAAATGGCATTTGCC
Source organism: Rhododendron kiyosumense (assembly GCA_019656275.1). Lineage (NCBI taxonomy): Eukaryota > Viridiplantae > Streptophyta > Magnoliopsida > Ericales > Ericaceae > Rhododendron > Rhododendron kiyosumense. The sequence goes on from BPLS01000676.1 coordinate 73,386, forward strand.
TTTTTTATTTGTATCAACTTTTTGGTCACAATGGAAAATGATGCTAGGTAACGTGCCGATGGAGCAACCTGGTGCACAACATGGAGCTCAATTCACGAACGTGCAACAACTTTAGCATGGAGTAAGATTTACAATATGATTAGGAGTTCTATTCATAGTTTTAGTTTCCTAAATAAGAGGTCATTGTACAGCCCCATAAACAAGAGGCCGTAGTCAATCAATTGCTCAAGGTTTAATAATGAATTGTAGAGTGTAACGTATTTTGAGCCTTGGCCCTAGGGTCGTTCTTCTCTCCCTCTTCTCCCTCCATGTTCTGCACCAATTTGGTACCAAATCGAGAATTCTTGATTATGCTCAATATCTTCTCAATTCTAAAATCCAGAATCTTAATTCATGTCTTTTTTCTATGACCCCTCCCAAACAAATGCTAATTTGATTGATTTGGACTGCAGATTTCCTTTCAATTGAAATTAGTTATTCACCATCTACGAGAATTAAGCATCCATGGTCGTTCTGTTAAAGCACCCAACTCATAATTGAATTTTCCTTTTTAGGTTTAATCCCTACTGCATGCATGCTGATGGGACCCTTTAATCCATCTACGTAGAGGCACTCTGTATCTTAATTTGTTATATTCTACTTGAGTATGGATTATGATATAATATTATCGCATTGTATTCATATCCTAACAAATGAACACTTAGGACTAGCATTCTTATTGGACAACAACTCATAGGGATGAAAATCGATATCCTTCAGAGCTTAGGTTCGAGATCCCACCTCTCCCTCTGTCTCATAGTTTTCTCTTGATGGCTCTTTCTCCTTCACTTCCTCAAAGAACCACCATCGCAGCCTCTTTCCAGATCCAACATCATCATGGTTGACAAATACAGAGCCTTCCTAGGATGAGAAGTCCCTTGTTTTTAGCAATAATAGCTCCAGCCTTGGTTGTCTGTACAATAGTAAAATCATTACCAATGGCATGTTTGTGCCCAGTAGAGTGGATCCATGTAATCTCGAGAATGGATTGTTGATTGCTGTTTCCTTGTCCTCGAGGTCTCCGGCCACACAGGGGCTAGCTACGTGAATAAGAGTGATGACCTCACTTTCTTCAGTCTTAGGTGGTCGGAATGGGAGTCGACGTCCCCAGCACAGTGGTAGAACAGTCCCCATCAATTAACTGGAAATAGGTTCAAATCTGGTGTAGGGAGAATTACAGTTATAGCTTTGCCAACCTAGCGACCCCAGCTCTTCTCCTCCATTTCTTTGTGTTTTTGTTTACGTTGTCAGATTACTGGGCATCTGGGTAACTTTAGTTGACGGGTTGCCATACTGGAAAAATTGTGATTTTAGCTCTTTATCAGGTTTGAAGAAGCTCTAGCAACTAGGATACTCTAAATTGTAATGGTTTGATAGGTCCTTTTTTAAGCCAAATTTTAGGAATTTAGGATAAATAAAATGGTCCGTTCTACTAAATCGCATCCAAAATTTTGCAGAATCGAATATTTTGCAGACTCGAGTATTTTGCAGACACTCTTCTCAGGTTTACATTGACAGCTAAAAGCCCCACAACATTCTTGATTTCAGCCCCAATCTCCCCATATCCAAGTACTATCTCTCTTCCCCTGCCAGTTGACCAACAATTTAACAAATAAACCACAAAATCACTGCTGCATTAGCCCTTTATTTAGAGAATCTGAAAATCTAGAAACAAACACTCTAAAGATCATACTGACAAAAGCATTTTCCTTTACCCTTCAAAACCCTCACCACAGAAGGCTCCATTAGCTCAAAAACCCACTGTGTGTCTCTCACACGCAGCTTCAGGCCCCAGATTCATAAACCATTCATCATCCCCTTGCCTCTAGTTCCTTTCAATTTTCCTTTTGTCATTAAAATTCCTCCTATTTAGCGAATCTGAAAATACAGCAAACTTACACTGTAACGATTGTATTTACACAAGCCTTTTCCTTTTACCAATTAAAACCCTCACCATCGAATTGCACAAAACCCACTGTATATCTCTAGTAGTAATCCTCACATCCTGCTTGTAGCATACAAACCTTGATAGTACTTTGAGATGCCTTCAGGTTCAACTTTGTACGTACTTCAAATCACTCAACACTCCAAAATCACCTGCACATCACAGTCACTCCTTCCAAGTCTGCTGATAAAAGAAAACAAGAAGGAAACTCACGTGGGCCCCAGTAGCACATAATGTGATACAGTACACGGAGAGATGAGAAAGGGTAGCGCAAAAGGGCCACAACCCTAACACAGGAGAGGCTCTATTTGCAGTCCTAAGACCCTAATGATAAAAGGAGATAGAAACCTAACACAGTAACACTAACAGAAAACACACCTATTAGGTCGATTTGATCCTGGATAACACCCTTTCCCCCAAATTTCCATGTGACAAAATGTAATCAAGCGCCACACTCTCTTGTTCCTCCACGCATCATCAAGAGTTTAGAAGTATAGTGGAAACTGAAGCAGTTACCATCCCCAGCTCACATAAGCCTTCCAAAGCTGGTGAAGCTCACATGGTGGATGTGGTAGTCATGGTTCATAACAATGATGATGAAAATGACTCTGCTTCGCCACGGGGCATCCCTGGCTTTCAGTGGAGGACGTCTCCACAGAATAGTCACCTCTCCTAACCTTCCAAAAGAAGTGCCCACTAAAAAAAGGCTCCTAATCTAAGAAGACATGTTGAGCTACTGAGTACAAGAGTACTGAAAGACAATCACAAATCAATGTGAAGTTTCTGTAAGCTTCACCTCCCACAAAAGCATACCCCTAAACTGAGGTGTAGGCAATGTTCCAAAAGGCGCTAGGCGCTAATAGGGTGGAAGAGGGGTGCCTAGTGCCAACTAGTCACTGCCTAGGCAATAGGTGGGCTTTTCAGTTTTTGAAAGAATATTCTCCCCTGCCCAAAGTTACGAGTAAGAAATAATATAAGACTAGGAAGCAAAGAATTAAGACTAAAGTAACTACTAAAAAGTACGACTTATGTATAATGTATATAGTTTGTTAGCCGATTAAGTTAGGGCTTTGATACGTAGTATGTACATATCACATCCATTTGTTTTAATTAACACTTGACACCCTATAAATTTTACTATTAAACAATAAACCCCAAAAATATTTTTAAATTTACGAAATACACCCCACGAATGAATCGCCCCCTAGCCAATTAATCAACTGGTAATTGCCGACTAAATTAAAAACGCCTAGTTACTGCCTAGACCCTAAAATCAAGGCATTGGGGTTCAGCCTAGCACATAGGCCAACGTTTATAACACTGGGTGTAGACCCCACCATGCACTCTGCTTTGTGCAATCTGAACACATAATATGATTTCAAAGAGGGGAAGTGTTAGATTAATTAGTTCATTGTATGGAGTTTCATTATTTATCCTTAGTATGTAAATAGTTAATTAGTTAGGACCTCTTTGTAATTGTTGTATCTTGCATTGTATATATACCCAGTTTAATGAAAGTTACCCTAATTTTTTGGGTTTTCCACAAATCGATACTATCGTCTCTCAACTTTACATGGTATCAGAGCAGAGATCCTAACCCTAACGTGGGATTTCCGTTGCACCAATCTTGAATAGTTCTGCGTGAACAGTGCCACGCGAACAGTGCCGCGTGAACAGTGCCTCGTGAACAGTACCGGTGAACAGTGTCACGTGAACAGTACCGGTGAACAGTGCCGCATGAACAGTACTGATGAACAGTGTCGCATGAACAGTACCATCTACTCTATCAACCAGTTTCAGCCCTATTTGCCACTCAGATTTGAAACCTAGGGTTCACCGACAGTCTTCTGGCCCTATTCGGACCTCCGACCACTACTTTCAGGCGTTGCCTTCCCTCACCGGAGCTCGCTGGAGTTTTTCAGGTCGTTTCACGTTCAGGTCAGGTACTTTCAGGCTTCCGCTGCTGCTATTTGAGTTCGACCGAGTCAGTTTGAGTTGACCCAGTGAGTTTGGGCACCTTTTCTGCAATTTTTGGGTTCGTCTTCTCTTGTTTGCTGCTAGTTGTAGCGTTTTGGGCGTGTAGTTGCACTGTTTTCAGTTTTTAAGAGGTTATTTTTTAGTCTAGTGAGTTTGGCTCCTGGATTGTTCTTGCAGCATTTTTTAGTAGATTGTTACTACTATTTTTGGTGGTTGATTGTTCGTGGATTGTTGAAGGTTGGGGCCCCAATTGATTGGGTATTGCTTATTTTGAGTTGATTCCCTTGATTGGAGTTGTTTTTGGGAATTGTTATTGTCTGGTACTTGTTCACTACCTTCTGTTGATATGGCGGGTAATCCCAACCATATTCCAACTGGCCCTCTTTCTCGGGAGGAGATACAAGCTCTTAGGTGCCTACTGGTCAGGCTTGATACTCCATCTACTATAGCTCCTACCTCCACTGCTGCTTTCTCTACAGGTATTCCAGCTAATGCATCCTCTTTTCCGTGGATCATAGATTCTGGTGCCACAGATCATATGACAGGTTGTTCTTCATTTTTTGACTCATACTCTATATGTTCTGGTAAGGATAAGATTCGAGTGGCAGATGGATCCCTATCTGGTGTTATTTCAGGGAAAGGTTCCATTCACTGCTCTCCAACCCTTCCCCTTTCTTCAGTTCTTCATGTGCCAAATTTTCCTACTAATCTTCTCTCCGTTAGTAGTCTTACACAATCCTTAAATTGCTCAGTGACTTTTTTTCCTACACATTGTGTCTTTCAGGAACTGGGTACAGGGAAGGTGATTGGCAATGGTAGATCATGTGATGGCCTTTATTATCTGGAGTCTTCTCCTCGTCCGTCTCCTTCGCCCATGCCAAGTGGTCTGACTCTGCAGGTAGATACGAGTCCAAGTCTCTCTATGTTACATCAGTGGCACCGTAGATTGGGTCATCCATCTTATGGGATTTTAGAAAAACTTTTTCCTGTCCTAACTAAACATTGTCCTCGGAGTCAGTTTTTTTGTGAAGCCTGTGAGCTTGGAAAACATAAGCGTTCTTTTTATGCACCTATTAACAAAAGAAGTGAGTCCCCGTTTATGATTATTCACACTGATGTCTGGGGGCCCTCTCCTGTTACTTCTCTTAAGGGGTATCGTTGGTTTGTCACTTTTATCGACTGTTATTCTCGTGCTACTTGGGTGTTTTTACTTAAATCAAAGAGTGAAGTTTTTTCTTGTTTTCGATCTTTTCATGCAATGGTGAGTACTCAGTTTGATGCAAAAATTAAAATTCTCCGTAGTGATAATGGCACTGAGTATATTGATAAAGGTTTTAGGGCTTTTCTTGATGAACATGGTATTCTGTTTCAGACGACTTGTGTTGACACTCCACAACAAAATGGAGTTGCTGAACGCAAGAATCGTCATTTGGCTGAGGTTGCTCGGTCTCTTTTGTTTACTATGAATGTTCCAAAATTCTTATGGGAAGAAGCCATTTTAACTGCCGCTTATCTTATCAATCGTATGCCATCCAGTGTTCTCAACTTCAAGACTCCCATAGAGTGTCTTCCTAGCAGTTATCATGCTATCACTCTTCCCCCAAGAGTTTTTGGTTGTGTGTGCTTTGTCCATGCACCCCACCCCTCCGGAGGTAAGTTGGGTCATAAAGCCCATAAGTGTATTTTTGTTGGGTACTCTCCTACCCAGAAGGGTTACAAGTGTTATGATTCACATTCTAGAAAGTTTTTAGTCTCCATGGATGTCACTTTTTGGGAAAAAGAGTCTTTTTATTCCCTCTCCAAGTCATCTCTTCAGGGGGAGTCTAATCAGGAGGAAGAGATGTTTACTATGTATAACCATGGTGAGGGGGAGCACCTATTTTATAATCATGTTGAGAGAGAGAAAGAAACAGTATCTGCTGAAGAGGCAACACATGGCATGAGCGATGACACTGATGGACTTCCAGCACGGTTGCAAGGTAACTTGAAGACCTATGCTAGACAGAAAGATAGGAAGTCCTCCCATGTGATACCACTCCGTCAATCACCGTTGCCTGCTCCAGTTCCAGACTCCTCAACTGACTCATCTGGTAATGATTCTCCTCCTGTTAATGATTCTCCTCTCTCAGCTGACTTATTTAGTAGTGATTCTTCTCTTATTGAACCTCCTGTTATTGATGATCGTCCTATTGCTATTCGAAAAGAGCAAAGATCATGTACTCTACATCCCATCTCCCAATTCGTGTCTTATGATCGTTTATCTCCTTCATATTATGCCTTTGTTTCGTCTCTTTCCTCTATATCTATTCCACAGAATTGGAAGGATGCGCTTGTCATACCCGAATGGAAAAGAGCTATGGTAGAGGAGATGACAGCTTTGAAAAAGAATGGCACTTGGGAGCTAGTACCACTTCCTGGAGGAAAGAAATCAGTGGGATGTAAGTGGATATTTACTATTAAACAGAATGCAGATGGTACAGTTGACAGATACAAAGCTAGATTGGTCGCCAGAGGGTTCACTCAAACCTACGGTATTGACTATGAGGAGACATTTGCTCCAGTAGCAAAGATGAATTCTGTGCGAGCTCTACTTTCCTGTGCAGCTAACCTGAATTGGCCACTTCAACAGTTTGATGTAAAAAATGCATTCCTCCACGGTGATCTGGATGAGGAAGTGTATATGGATATTCCACCAGGTTTTTCTTCCGCTGCAAGTGAGGGAAAGGTGTGCAAATTAAAGAAGGCACTGTATGGTTTGAAGCAGTCACCTAGGGCTTGGTTTGGCAGATTCTCAAAGGCCATGCTGAGTTTCGGCTACAAACAGAGCCATGCTGACCATACTCTATTCATTAAGAGGAGTGATGGTAAGATTGCTGTCCTTATTGTTTATGTTGATGATATAATAATGACAGGTGACGATGTGAATGAAATTCATAATTTGAAGTCTCGACTTGCCCAAGAATTCGAGATTAAAGACTTGGGAGCGATGAGATACTTCCTTGGAATGAAAGTGGCAAGATCTGATAGAGGTATTTTTATCTCTCAACGAAAATATATTCTTGATCTTTTGGAAGAAACAGGCATGTTGGGTTGTAAACCTGCAGATTCTCCTATTGAGCCAAATCATCACTTGAGTGGAGATATGGGCGAACGTACTGATAAGGAGAGGTATCAGCGACTTGTTGGGCGACTGATATATTTAGCTCACACTCGGCCGGATATTACCTATGCAGTGGGTGTAGTTAGCCAGTTTATGCACGATCCTCGTATTTCACACCTGGATGCAGTTTATCGTATTTTGAGGTATCTCAAATCAGCTCCAGGAAGAGGAATTCTGTTCTCTAATCATGGTCATTTGCGGTTGGAGGCTTTTACTGATGCTGACTGGGCTGGTTCTGTGAATGATAGACGCTCTACCTCTGGCTATTGTACCTTTATTGGAGGGAATTTGGTTACTTGGCGAAGTAAAAAGCAATCAGTGGTTGCTAGATCTAGCGCAGAGGCAGAGTATAGAGCCATGGCTCATGGTGTTTGCGAGCTTTTGTGGCTCCAAACCTTATTACGTGATTTGGGTTTCATTGACAGTGGTCCTATGAAACTCTACTGTGATAATAAGGCTGCTATAAATATTGCTCATAATCCTGTTCAACATGATAGAACGAAGCATATTGAGATTGACAGGCACTTCATCAAGGAGAAACTGAGCAATGGTTCGATATGTATGCCTTTTGTAAGATCTGAAGATCAGTTGGCTGATATATTCACAAAGGGACTTGGCAGCAAGAGTTTCCACCCTATTGCATTCAAGTTGGGCTTGATCGATATCTTCGCACCAACTTGAGGGGGAGTGTTAGATTAATTAGTTCATTGTATGGAGTTTCATTATTTATCCTTAGTATGTAAATAGTTAATTAGTTAGGACCTCTTTGTAATTGTTGTATCTTGCATTGTATATATACCCAGTTTAATGAAAGTTACCCTAATTTTTTGGGTTTTCCACAAATCGATACTATCGTCTCTCAACTTTACAGGAAGGAATAACATATCTATTTGAGACAAACAAAGAGTTTCCAGAGCTCAAGATAGTGAAGCCCACCCTTGAATCCAACCAACATGGGTCGTGCCCACAAAAGCAAAAGCCAAGGAGGTGCACCTCGCTTCAGAAGGGCTAAACCCTTAACCAAACTTTATATGCAAAGACTTCCTATGATACAAAAGCAACTTTCTTCTCCCTCATCAAGCAATACCTCCATGTTTTTCGCATGGAGTTGTGATGGAATAATGGGAAACTAGGTGATTGTAAAAGACGTTTCTCTCTACAAGCACCATAACAACTTGGTGACGCAAAAAGAAACTACCTTTGAGACATTTCTCACAGGTCATGAAATAACGTGAGATCACAAAATTTATTGCATGAAATGTACTCTACTTCAAAATTAACCAGAAAGACAACCCTGATACGGATCATGTAGAACATATGCGGAGCAGATTACTTACACGTATTTGGAACAGATATTCATGAGGATAAATTGTCAGGGAAAGTGAATTCTCAAAACCAAAAGTGACAGCTGGAAATCCATCATCGACACTGCAAACGGTATACGGAAAGGAAAAATTATATTACAATTTTAATATCATCATGCGCCAAATAAACTGAATAGCTTTCAAGCAAAACCTGTGAACAAAGTCATGCACATTCAAGAACTTCGATTGTGCCACACAAAATAAATGAAACTAACATAAACTCATCAACCTTTAAGTTCAATTGAATCAATACCATATCAACTACTGGCCTAGAGGCTCCATACATAGTTATATGCCGAAGAAGATCACCAGTTTATAGTGAGTTTATGTAGAAAGTAACTGAATTCATATGTTATTTGGAACAAATATCTTTTCTGGTCGGTTACTGGAGATTTATTCATGAAAGTGGTTGAGTTAGTCCGCATAGGGACATGGCAAAACCATTGTATTAGATTGAGAGGAAATTGAATAGGACAACCTTTTTATAAGAATTACATGTGCAACCAATGTCTATGAAGCATGAGATGCTCAGTGAGTTATTACTATCACCTCCATCAATCATATTGCATCTCTAAGAAATAAATTTTACTCCCTCCGTCCCGGTTTGCTTGTCCCATTTTTGACTTTTTGAGAGCGTTTGACCTCTCAAAGAATTGGCTATAATTTTCAATTTGTAATGTTTCTAATATGCAATATGGATCTTATTTGATAGATCTCAATTAGTTTTATTATACAAAATCTTCAAAATCATAAAAAACATTATAAAATGTAAGATACAAGTACATTTTTGAAAGACACGTATTTCGACAATTGGACAAACAAATTGGGACGGAGGGAGTATTAACAAGAATCCAACTGAGGGACGTGTAACCATGAAATACTGGAGACCTACTCCCAATCTAAACAGAATTGCTTCATTGTATTACCATCCATCTTTAGGAAAAAGCCATGTATCATATAAATGATACTGTAGTGATGGCAGAGGAACCAACTCTTTGAATTGGTGTTGGGCTAAACATAAATTCCATCAGACCTGCCTGAGGGTCAATTCCAGCAAATCAAATTAATGTCACATACGAATATTCCTCCTCTTTATCCGTCTTTAACCTCCTCTCTCCAAAATTGATGCAGTGAAAAATAAAACTTGTCAGCAATTAATTTCATATTCCTTAAAGCTAATCCAGATTTCTTGAAAAAATGCCTTAAGTAGCCCTCAAGGAGTCCGTTTATTCTCTCCATCTGATGCTGACTTAAGGGAAAAAAGGGAAGTACGGATTTCCAGGCGTTGTGGACACTCCTAGAGAAATCCATTCAAAGGCGCACCCATCCCATATTTGACACTGGACCAATAGATGAGTAGCTAACTTAATGAAAAAGAAAGTGGCCAGAAGAGAGTAAATAAATTCATAAAAAGGATAAAGATTGAATCTAAGACCGAACAAGATCAAGATGGGAAAAAATAAAGATATTTAGATTACAATCCCACAAAGAGAGGCTTCCCTTACCATAGGTGGGCCATTGCAGGAGGCAATACTTCTCAATGGAAGACCCCTTGTACATACAGAAAGCACTATATGCCAAAAACACACTTGTTTGATGAGCATATAATTTTCCTTTTAAGTTCACTACCAACATTACCTGTTGATTGGTCTAGCTCATTAAGTTTTTCCCCCATTTTGCTTGTTCAGGTAGAAATATAGACTATCATATCAAATAAACTCTGCTAATGGATTACAGGACAACTGAATTGAAATGCTACCTTTCTCTGCCCTGCTAATTTCAGGAATTGAATAGAAGGGAAACACAGGAAGAATGTGACTTAAAGACTCTACCTACTTGACAAAGCAGCCTTGAGTCTCATGATAGCCCATTAGCAGAGTTATTTGCGGTGAGTAATTGAATTCATAGCTTGCAGCCTTGAGTCTCATGATAGCCCATTAGCAGAGTTATTTGTGGTGAGTAAATGAATTCATAGCTTATGGAACCATAGTTCATTTCCATTATTGTCGTACTTTAGTTTTCTTTCAGCGCTACTCTTAGTAGATTCATAATTAGATGAGTAAGGTGCCATTCCACTTTCTTTTTAGGGAAAATGACGGCCAAGGACATGTTTAAATAATTAATACCCGTCAAGGACATTTTGTTCATTAACAAATATTCTTAGCATGTCCTTAAAAGGTATTAATTATCAAAACACGTTTTTGGCCGTCAATTTCCCTTCTTTTTAAAGGAAATTTCAAGCTCAAATACAATGAAAATGAAAAATAAATTTTTGATTTTTTTTTTGCACCATTTAAAAGATCTCAATGAAATCTATCAAACAAGATCTATATTAGTAGGAAAATTATTTGTGTAAACACAAGATTTTTGAGCTTGAAATTACCTTCCTTTTCAAAAAGTACTTTTTCCAAGAACTGGAATGGAGCCTAAGCTCGCACCACTGGCAAATGGAATTCTTTCACCAGTATCAAATCGATCATCCAGTGCTAGTCATCACCTCTAAAAAACTCATCACGCAATTCGATAACCCAGAACTGAAAGTAGGTGTATATCGTTATATTCTAACAATGTCTTCCCCTCAAGGGAAAGAGAATGTAAGGTCACGGTCAAAGGAGGCCCAAGTCTATTGCAACAAGGGGCTTTCATGGCCCTTACAACATAAATGCTTGTGTAGCAACTATGCACAATCAAGAAGAAAAAAATAAAAAAACTATGCCAAAGACCAAGCAAATGTAAAATCGAAAGGGAACCTCTCGAAGCTAGAAACTTCATGATATTCAGAATTTTCAAAAAAATTTAACTAAAAGAAGAAAGAAAAGCCCAGAGTGAGTTTCCTTACTTTTCAGTGAACTGAAAGCATGTGAACTGCTGCTCCACAGTATGCAATTTCAAATTAGGTTGTGAAGCCATAACCTAATTACAGGAAAATGGAAGCACATAAGTATTTGATAGACATGGCCAACATTTAAATTCTTTGAAATACATCGCACACCGTCATTTCTTTTTCCAGATGGGAGCATACCTTCGTTATTAATGGGTTATACAACTCATCTGCGAGATATGCCAAAGTTGTCCCACTATCAATCACCATCGATGTCCCAGCATCACTGTCCAATACATCTGTGGAAATTTGTAGAAGATCACGACCCACCTTAACTGTCTTCAAAATTACATTGTAATGTGCCCTAAGATAGTGACAGAACTGAAATTTAGACAAGATTCTAAAGCTGAGATCAAACCTGATTGAGGAACAATAAGCAGACATGAATACTAAAATAATGCCACGCAGAGTTAAGTTCATCCAAAACATACCAGATATAAAAGGAAACTTAAACCACAGAAAATATCACTTGAGACTGACTGACACAATTAGGTTTAACATTCAAAATTGTAAGATGGGTCTTGCTAACTACCAACCCTAGGAGATGGTTCATAAAAAAAAATTTCCAAAATATTTAACATCTCGACGCTAACGGCGGATCCAAGAATTAAACAATGGCGGGTAGTCAAGTATTAAATCCTAACCTTGAAATATTTCTCTCAGTCAAGCATCCAGTAGATAATGCCAAACATAATCATTCATCACTAATAAGTATAACTTTATAAAGCATATTCTCTACAAAAATATAAACTAAAAATTGAACAAGAGCACAAAAAGACATTCTAAACAAATTGAGGATCATAGGAGGGGCTTTGTTCTTTACAAATTTAGGGTTAGTACTAGTGTAGTTTTTTTGGGAGATAATTGAAAGAAACTATATCTTTAGGGGTGTTGGTGTAAGCATAAAAACTCCAGGGGGAGGACAGAACCCCCTTGGCCCCTTACAAAATTCTCCCCTACAGCCCTACTTGATGCACCTTTTCACTTATTCCAAAGCACTTCTACAAATACCTATAACAATACATGTTTTGAACATTTATCGCGGTTATCCACCAGTTACCATATCCCTTTTAAGATTACTGACATGAGGAGTTTTCTTTGAGTAGGGTCGCTATTCATTAGATAACGCCCAACAATTTTTTGTCTATGAAATCTACAGATAATAATACTTTGACAAAATGGTTTGTGATAACTATCTTTCTAATATCTATTTAACTCGGAAAAATAGAAATCAACGATGGCAGATGTGAACAAGAGATATATCGAACAGCTGAGTGTGTCTTCTTGTTTCGTTCCTTGAAGGAAATTTGCCTTGTTTGGATGGTGTTTTGAAAATTTTTGAATTTGATTTTTGAGTAATGAGTGGAGAGAGAAATTAGGGTAATAATTAAAGATAAGGGTAATGAGTGAGGAGAGATAAAGAAAAAAATGAGAATAATGATTGGAGAGTGGATAGAGAAATGAGAGTAATGATTGGAAGTAGGGGTAATGAGTGTTTTTTGAGTTGGATTTTTTTTTTCAAAATTCCATCCAAATGAGGCAATTAACTTTTGAGCCAGGCATCCCTTTACGCCATTTCCTTCCAATGGTAACCATGAGTGATGGTTTTCTCATTTACTTTCACTTTTTAAAAACAAAATAATGGCATATCAAGGAAATCCTACCATCCTATACTTTCCTTTATCTTTTTCGTTTTCTTCTTTATTTTCTCTTTCCTCCATCTTTGTCCATATGTAGAGGTGTGGGATTCATCATTCATCACACTCGTTGTGAGTTTTCAAATTTCATATCTGTTATATCTTGTCCCACATTGATCATTTATAACCTCCAAAACTAGTATATGAGCCTAGTGGCCACTCCACTTATTGCCAATTCCCCACACGTGCGATCCTGAACTACACATGAAGAGGTAAATAAATGATCCATAACATAGGGATCACAAAGAAAGAAGGGCACAAACAACGGGGCAATCAATCAAAAGAGTCTTGTCCAAATGCCTCTGAAAGCATAACTATGATACCATATAGAAACTTTTATATGAACTCAAAAGCGCTTTTGGGTTGGATATAAAATTACTACATCGTATCAAAGCGGGGCCCATTCATCCGCCCTTTTGGGTTGGATATACAATTACTACACAATATCAGAGTGAGCCCATTCCACCCCAAATTTCGCAATTCACACGCCACCATGACAGAAGGCTGCACGATGATAGATCCAAAAAGAAGCTACATTTGACAAACCTCAAATGTGTCTACACGTGAGGGGATGTTAAGGAATACACCCACAATGCTTGGGATGGTATGAGTGATCACTTAACATATTATTGGGACCTCCCACCTAATAGCTTTAGCTTTTGGATTGGATATAAAGTTTCTATAATATCACTTGGTTTACGTTGATAATGTTCTAAATATGAAAGGAAATACTAGTGTTCAATAAACATTTGTCAATCTATCCAAAAACCTTTGTTAGGTGACCTCATCTTGCCAATGCTGATGCTAAAAATCATATTCTGCAGAAGCAAAATGCCAATGGAAAACAAATGCATACACAGAACCCAATACTATCAAAAAGCAAAGTTCACATACAATTACAATCACCAATTGTCCTAAAGCTTAAGCTATTAGGAAATAGGCCCAACGGAAATAGAGAAACACAAAAGGAACCAATGGAAATTCTCTCTCTCTAGTTAATTGTTTGATTGGAAATTGATACACATCAACGATGGTATGTTTCCACCGAAAAGATATCTACAAAGAGAGTTTACATGTAGCAAGGGAATCCAACAGTCCTTGTAATCACCAGTATATGGTATTAAGGTCATTTGATAGTTCCATTGAAGGTTATAAATGTTTTTCATTTTACTTTTTTCATCATGAGTGAAAAATAGATATTAAGTGCTCAACTTGGTGAAAAGCAGAATATTATAAAGATTGAATATATGGGAGGTCCTTGCCCATTTGTTTTAAACAAACAGGTCTAAGGCAAATCTCAAGGGATTGGGGGAGGATATAAAATTTCATCAGAACTGAAAAGGACAAGAAAAAGACACATTTAAACATTGACTAATTGACAAGAATATCGTAAATGAATAGAACAATATCATAAAAGAAGAAACAATGAACCAAACTGTATTAGAAGAAAAATATAGGAATCGACAAGCATCAAAGTTGAGAATAGAGAAACACATGTTATATTAGTGAAATAGTATTCCATCCATAGAACGCAAGTCAAATCCTGAAATCAATCCAAAAAGTCCATTTCCCATAAAAGGATGTAAACAATTATAATTATCTAAATTAGGCAATGAAGGAAAACCTCAACCAAATAACCACACTATTTTATAGTTTCTCTGTAAAGCATGAATCATGATGTAAGATTACATACTGATTTGGGACCATTGGAGTTGAGTTTAGTTTTGGCTGCACCAATTGTCCAATAGCAAAGATTCCACCTCCATTTGTACCGTCCAAGCAATGAGCAAACATTTTTTTCACCTTTCCAGCGGATGCTATCTGTGATATCATAGAAGAATTTGCCTGTCCAAAACCAAGGATGCCATCAAGTGCTTGAGCAGAAGTACCAAGTTGACCGGATTGTTTAGCTCCACACCTACCTTGGACCAGAATTATATATATGAGGAATAGAAGCATTATTTTAGATCACCTTAGCAAGACAAACATACGCAGAATTCCGGGCTGCGTGTTAAGCGGAACAGAGACATTTTGATGAATAAACCAGCTCAGTACCATTTCATCTTAAAGCTTAACTTGACAAGAGGGTGAATGGTGCAACTTAATCAGCCATATTGTTGACAGACTCAGTAGTGGGAAATCCACACAATGAGCGGCCAAACATATGCAAGTTAAAGTATCTGGTAGGTAGCAGGACTTGGACACAAGACAAGACATTCCAAGTCTAATAACAGATATCTCATTTGGAATGATGCATAAGTTGTAAGAGCCTTCTTTTTTTTTTTTTTTTGTATATTCTAAGATATGTATCTATTAACATATATGTATGGATACAAACACAAGCGCGCGCGCATGCACACCTACACATATGCATGTCCTTAGCATGGCTAATCCAGCACATGTCCTTCCAATCTAACACAATTGCTAGATATATGCAATAGCCACAGAAGACCTCCAGATGAATAGCATGAGTCCCTGGTTTGTGGTCCATATGAATGTTTGACGGCACTTTGAGAAGTATAGAAACTCATGCAAGCCTTTTCTTTTACTGATGGTGTTTTTTTTTTCATTCCCGGTTCATTCACATCTAATCACTTCTACTTCTCTCAATTCATCTGATGAAATCACTAAAATGTTCCAAAAGGTCTATATACATTCAACGGTTCTATACCTAGCGAATGAGTCATTGGGTCCAATACTAATCAGTCACGTGACAAGACCATTGCTTTGTGTGGTTTAGAAGTTCTAGTGGACCGCAAAAGATTTGCATCATCTTTTATGAGAAGCTTGTAAGGTCATGCAATTCAGGTAGTCGAGTACTTCTTCTTGCATTTCAAGGCTAGGTGTGCTATAGTCAACCTGATTGGATAGAGGGCATGCCTTCCACAAACATGCTCACAGTCAACAAAACTGGAGTTGGTGTGTTAGGGTGGCAAAGAGCCAATAGAGTTAAATTGAATGAGGTAAAACAAACATTTTGAGGTCTCTAAAAAGAAAATTTTATCCAACTCAAACGGTTGAGCTATTAGGTGGAGAGCTCTAATATGTATGCTAAAAATTATTACCCATTACATCTTTTGACAGCAAATAGTGTCAGATTATCTCTCATTTCTAGGTGTTACTTTACCCTATGACTGTGGTTATAAACTTATAATGTTGAACTACACTCCAAAAGTAGAGATGTGAACTCACCCAAATGCCACACTACCATTCATTGGTGTGGTTTGAAGGTTTCCAGAAGCCCGGTCCAATTGTATATTGTCACTAACAAAGTATCCCAAACTTGAGCTCCCATCTCCGTAAGTAACCTGATATGGACAAATTGCTCCAACCTTGCAACCAGTAGGGTTGAATGTCTCAATGCAAAAATCCTGGTCACAAGTAAGCAATTTTCCAGTCGTAGAGCCTTTCAGATCATAAAGTCTGAGTTCTACCTGTTATACAGTAACCATGATAATACAATTTTAAACTTAACATTTGTTAGAAACCATGAAAGAGATCATGGAAAAATAACAATACATCAACAAATGACACAGTTCCAATTCTTTAATAAAAAGATTCATATCCAATATAAAGAAGGGGCATACACCGAGGTCGCTCTTTTTAGGGCAGTTCTCACAGCCAGCACAATTCACCCACATAATGTCACTTCCCGTATCTACCTGCAAATAGT
Source organism: Rhododendron kiyosumense (assembly GCA_019656275.1). Taxonomy (NCBI): domain Eukaryota; kingdom Viridiplantae; phylum Streptophyta; class Magnoliopsida; order Ericales; family Ericaceae; genus Rhododendron; species Rhododendron kiyosumense. Next base: position 90,122 of record BPLS01000676.1, read on the forward strand.
AGTCCTTTGGAGGAGTCCCAAGCCCAATCTCAGTGTAGTAGAGCCTAGAGGATCAGCCGAATAATCTAAATAAACCCCATATGCATACACATATACAAAGTCCATCGTAGAAATGTGTATAGATGCATATGTGTTTGAAAATCATTCACAATGGACAGCGGCGCATTAATAAATCAAGGGAAAAAAGACATCATCACAAAGGCAACATAACAGAAAAAATAAAACAAACCTCTGTTTCATTTCATATAACAATTATCTGATCTTTTAAATGATGTCAAGAATATAAAAAAGGAAGGAGAGAGAGAGAGAGAGAGAGAGAGAGAGAGAGAGAGAGAGTGGCTACAAACAAATCAAGTTGCTCGCGAGCCAAGGCTCTGTTTGAATCGTTTAGTAATCGAGCCGTGCTCGAGCTTGAATGTTAGTCTCATGTTGTAAACGAGCCGAGCTAAACATTCTAAAGCTCGGCTCGAGTCATCTATACAGACTGGCTTGTTTATAGAGGCTCCTTTACCAGGCTCGTCTCATTCGGTAAACGAGTCTCAAACACTAAAACGCTTGTCTCGGCTCGTTTGCACCGCTAGGAGAGAGTAATGCCATATCAGCGGGACAAACAGTTGTATAACCTCATCAAATGAACAAATAGCCCCCATAACTCGTATTTGTCACATTAATTACAATTATGGCAATAATTACACAAATGAAACGACAAACAAACTTAGGGAGTACAATTATGGCAATAATAATAACACAAATGAATGGACGAACAAAATCACAATTAAATGCACATCATAATTATATAGATGTACACATCTGCAAAAAAAATACACCCTCTGTCGCAAATTGCTCGCCCTTTTTGGAAAGGTTTTGCAGGCCATAAAAAATGTATCCATGAGATTTTCTATAGAAAAAAAGTACACAAATTTTTTCTTCTGAATGACTTCTTCAAATTGGTGTAAAAAAATTCATGTTAGTACATTAATTTTTGCGCGCGGTCTCCAAGAAGAGGCGAGAAATTCGAAACGGAGGGAGATTATATGTTTACATATACATACAAATATATATATATATATATATACACACACACACGTATAGAGAGAGAGAGAGAGCTAACGCGGTATCGGTGGGGCTGCCGTTGCCACCCAAAGGGAGATCGACGGCGGCCAGGCTCCTGCCGTGACGGCGGTCGTCATGGGCCTTCAAAGCCGTCAACGACCTCCTCTCACGCGCCTCGAACTTGTGCTTCACATTGAACACGACATTAGCTGATCCCAACAGAAAATACGAAAAAAAACACAACCCCACCGCCAACGCCTCGAACCCAATTCTTTTTCTCATCGTTAGATCCATCATTCTCGTACCCACTTGTATATGTATATAATATATACACGTATAACAATTCCAATGAATCTGTATCTCGATCAATTTTCTATTGGATTTTTTTTCTGTTTTCTAGGTTTGAGAAAGAATGGTTTGAGTTGAGCCCGCCTCAGTTGGGGTCGCTGCGAGGTTGGCAAAGGCCTATTGCCGGGAGAAAGGGGAAGATGTAAGAGAGAGATAGAGAGAGACAGAGTTGGTATTGCGACCTTACGTGGTTCAACGGCAAACAGACTTTCTAGATTTATTGGATTTTACTAATTGAGAAAAATACGGCGTACTTTCGCTTGCGATTTCGTCAGTTGACTTTTGACCGCAGGGGTCGCCGGTCGCGTGGAAAGGATTTCATATTACTACTAGTGGAGTAGTTTACAAAAGGAAACATATATCTAGTAGTAGTATAAATTTTCCCCCAACAATGACATCTTGTATACTCTCCCCGTCTTAATTTATTTGTTTCAATTTTATTCTAAATAAATTAAAAAACTAATTATATTTTAAAGTAGTAATGAATTTTATATCTAATATGGATCTTATTTGATAAATCTCAATTTGTTCTATAATTCAATATTTTTGAAATCACCTAAAACATTATAAATTACAAGATATAATTAATTAAAAAGTGACACGAACCCCAAAAATGATAATTAAATTAGGACGAAGGGAGTATAACCATAAAAAAGTTCTAAAATCAAGACATGTACTCCCTCCATTCCAATTTTTTGGTTTTTTTTTAATGATTTTATGTGTAATTTTTAATGACCTATATTTAGGGACAAAACTAGAATTTCGTAAACGCAGAGGCCAAACTATGAACAATAGGATTTGGAAATTTCAAAATTCAAAGATCTAATAATTTGTTTGGTTTATGTTTTTTTCTCTATTCGTTAAATCTAATCTACTCTATCCTAGAAGACTTGGGGAGGGGATGTGTGTTTTCGAGAATCGAATGCTGCCCATATGCATGAGAGTATAAGGGAGGTACTAACTGCACTTCACTCCACTTGTCGTTTGGTTTAGGTTTTGATGGAGGTTTTTTTGGCTAATGAGGGGAGAGAGATGGAAAAATAAATAAGATTAACAATTGAAAGAAAAACTTATAGGGGACTGTGCGCAGAGAGAGATTGGGCTTTGAGACCCAAAACGAAAACATTCTTAAAGCATTTAAGTGTATAAATAACATCCAATACAAAATACAATAATATATAAGTGTTCTTAACAAACAAAAAACAACTAATATTAATATCGAAATTTAATGGCCTATATTTAGGGATGGAACTAGAATTTCGTAAACACAGAGGCCAAACTATGAACAATAAGATTTGGAAATTTCAAGATTCGAAAATCTAATAGTTTGTTTGGTTTATGTTTTTTTTCTTTATTCGTTAAATCTAATCTACTATATCCTAGAGGACTTGGGGAGGGGATGTGTGCTTACGGAAATCAATGCTGCCCATGTGCATGAGAGTATAAGGGAGACACTAACTGCATTGCACTGCACCCCACTTGTCATTTGGTTTAAGTTTTGATGGAGGTTTTTTTGGATAATGAGGGGAGAGACATATAAAGATAAATAAGATTAATAATTTAAAGGAAAAACTAATGGGGGACCGTGCGCAGAAAGAGATTGAATTTTGGGACTCAAAACGAACACATTCTTAAAGTATTTAAATAACATCCAATACAAAATACAATATATAGCAAACAAAAAACAACTAATATTAATATCGAAATTTGAAAAAAAAAAGAACACTGAAACAACGTGGGGCCTTGGCCCCCATAAGCCCCAAAGTAGTTTCGTCATTGCCTATATCTCTCAATGTATTTGTTTAAAATATGTAATATAAATATTGTTTGATAGATTTCAATTATTTCTATAAAACAATATTTTCAAAGACATAAAAAATAATATATATTGAGAGACATAGGCTATTGAACATTACACGTAAAATCGTATAGGACAAAAAATTTATTTATTTAAATATGAAAAGTAGAAAGGATTCCCATCAACTCTAAGCGGTGTTTCCGGTAGGCAATAAGTGTTGAGAAAAAACAACTTCTTATTGATAAGTCGTTAGCTGTTTCCACAAACGAATAAGTTGTTGAAAAATGTCAAAATTATTTTCACTAACCAATAAATTGTAGATGAATATATGAGCGAAAAATATTAAATTATTTCCACTAACCATAACTTGTTGCCCAAAATTATTAGTGAAAACATGGCCTAATATCCTAATTTTAAAAGAACCTAAGGAATTGTTGGTAGGGAAAATTACCTACAGGTGGCGTGGACCAGGGTAAATCACCATTTCATGGTGTCAAGTGTTCAAATTACCAAAACATGACACCTGCAAATAATATCACCAATACATGGTATTAGGTAATAAGCATGGTAGGACTGGACAACTTTGCCCTTAGTCCAAGATGACACCGTTCCCTTCAAACTTCAAAGCCTTCAGTTGCATTGGGTGAATATTTTCCCATACCAGAACAGGCTCTCTCTCTCTCTCTCTCTCTCTCCCACCTCCTCCATCGTTCCATATCCGAAAAACCTCTATGAAACCCTAGCTTCCTGTCTCTCTACGTCACCTCCTCCTTC